>APFE031717723.1:15520-40278 GCA_000404065.3 Pinus taeda | reverse complement strand
ATATAAAAAAATTTGTTGTTTTTTTCAAACGTTTATGGTTTACAAGATCAATTTTTTTCAAGTAATCAACATTTAAAAAAGAGAAATAAAACGACTACAAAATTTGTTAAGTAATCAACATTTAAAAAATAGCTGGACATAAAAACAATTTAAAGTGTCAAAAAATGTAACATTTAAAAAAATATATCCATAGTTACTACTTTAGAAAATATAAAGTGTCAAAAATGAGCCCTCTAAAAGAAGGGGTTGATGTTGCATCAACAAGTTTCAAAATTAACATGAAAATCACTAACAATTAAAAACAAATATTTATATTTGATACATAAGAAAATTTAAAGTGTCAAAAATATGCTCTGAAAAAAATATATATGTGTTCTGCATCACCACTTTTCAAAATCGGTTGACTTTTATGCTACCTCAACGAACTAGGTAATCATATCAGTTCCCGTTTCAAAGTTTACATTGTTGATATTGAAAATAACATGGTATGTACAATGGAATATTGCATATGTTGAAAGTATGTACACTAGGTAATCACCTCTTTCCAATGTAGCGAGTTAAGCAGAAGGTTGCTTGACTGAGTGTTGCTCACAGTTGCCTTGAACATACAGAAAAAATGTAACACTGACAACCCTAACTGTCATTGAAACTATTGACTACAATCCACAAATGTAAGAACAACCATTTTCCTTGATGGTTGCAACAGATCGGCCAAAGGATCTTGAAGAACATGAAAAATCACCTCTTTTGATGTCTGCAACAAATCAATAGAAGAATCTTCAATAATCTGAAGCATTACTCCATCTTGAAAACTAGCAAAAAGACAAACGCTCTCCTTATTTTCAACCACTAGCTTGTCAACAACAAAAATATCCACATCCATGAGGTCTTCAACAACATTCTCTTCTTCATAATTTTCTTGCAACACTGAGTGGCTATTACATGGAATAATTTCACTATCTAGAGCCTTTATGCATGCAAATTCAAAGCTTTGATTTTCACAATATTCTTCTTGAAATAATAATAATTCAAAAAATGAATGGGTTGAAGAACAACTCAAAAGAATATCCTGATCTTCTACTTGGTCACTTAACAATTGGCAAGGCTATTGAATATACCCATCAAACTCAAGAGAACAAACATGAGATTCATTAATACCAGTACTATATGCTTCATTTCCAGCAAAAGGAGAAAACTTTATTTGCCAAAAATCTTCCTGAAAACAAAACAAGTTTCCATCACCTCTGTTTTCAAACTCATAACTAGTCGATGTGGAAAAGCTTTGACTGTAGAAATCATTCAAGTAATTAGCTATCAGACGATTAAAAACTGCAGAAGGTTGCTGCAATCTTTGGATGAAGGAGTCTTCAATGTAACAAGCAACAAAGTCCTCAACTATATTTGAAGTTCCTGCCAAATTATGCTAGCTTCAACTTGCTCTTTTGCTTTCCTAGCGATCTTATAATTTTCCCTCAGCAATTCAAATGTAGCATTACATAAAGGTAGAGAGTTATCATCATAAAATTCATTGTTTTCTTTATGTTCAAAAGTATAAGACTCCTCACCTGATTCAATACTTTCATCATATTCTTCATTGATGTCATAAGTGACACGTGTAGATAGACTACTTTCCTCAAATTGTTGAAATTGAAAATCCTCTTGCTGAGAACATGCCATTGATTTCTCTTCAGGACTATCTTCAAATGAATAAATAAAACAACTATTTTCTAACTTATGATGCCATAAATCAACGAACTCTCATTCTTCTACCAAATCTGCTTGGGGAGGAATTCTTCTTTGATGCCCTCTAACAACAATTTTGTTATGCATAGTGAATGTGTCCATGACCCTTTCCATGGTTTTCATCAATGTATCCAACTTAAGGTCTCACAATGGAGAAAACTCTTCCTTAACCACTTCCCTTCTTTCAACTTCCATTTTGGCTTTTTTGATCAACAAATTTTCTTCCACATCAACAACGTTTTTCTGCATATCCTCCAAAGTGGCGGAATTCCTCTCTCTAAGAAAATAGTAAATCTCAGCATAAAAACCATCGAGATAATGGAGCACATCCAATCTCGGGGAAGGCTTTACATCAGTAGGTATGGAATCATATACACTATTAAATCTGGTTGAGAAATCTTGGACTGTCTCACTAGGTTTCCTCTTTAGATTCTGATACTCATCCATAATCTGAAAAGGGTTCACTTTAACCTCCCAATTGTCAATGAAAACATGTTCAAACAGTTGGAAAGAAGAAATAATTCCAGCTGCCAAACTTTTATACCAATCCCTAACTTCTCCCGAAAGACTTTGAGAAAACAACCTTACTTTGACATCTTCATGATCTACCCCCTCAAGGTCAAGGAAGTCAATGATTTTTTCTACATGCTTCCTTATTGTGATCTTATTTGTACCATCAAATTGAGGTATCCTCTAACCATAATTATGTGGTATCTCATGCAAAGGGGTTGGCAGATTTAATGGGGCATACCAGACAACAAACATGATGGAGGTTTGAGATGTAGTTGTACTAGCTGGATTGTGATTATCATTTGTATCCTTTTCAGGACAACCAATACAAAAAGGAAATGCATTTGCAACTTGAAGAGAATGATATCCACTACCAGAAAGGGATTCATGTGCAGATTTGCAGTCTACATTCGGATTCAACATATAGAAAAAAAATTCGTTTGACATTTTCAGGAAAGGATAGGAAGCAATTGATACGATAGAAAAATTATATCTCGCAAAAAATTCAAGTTGTAGTACGTCACTCTCACATGTTGTTCTCCTGTCCTTCTGCTGACAAAGCTTGTTCTTCTCTAAAACTGATTTGAAATTTTTGAGCAGAGTCACCAAGTGAATAGTTGGTCTTCTAGATCTTTTGAAATCAAAGTCGCCAGGTGAATGGTTCAACCTTCTTATTTCTGACTGATGTCCACCATCAACAACCAAATCTAAATCTTTGAAAATATTTCTCGGGGAAGACGAAACCTTTCGCTCCCCGGCAACGACGCCAATATGTTAGCACTCCGTAGTTCTCTCTAGGCCGAATGGAGAAAAATCAGAGATAACCATAAACCTCTTTGGGTTGAGATACTAGTCTTGTCCAACCGGAGGGGGCTCCCTCAACTTATGAAAACTAAAGATCTCAACTATATGGCATACAGAGACTAGATTTGAAGGGTTTATTGAAATGTCTTGTTGGGAATTTGTGGAAATTCTGAGATATAGTGTAGGTGATCAAAAGTTTTTACCTATAACGCCTATGCATATACCCGGTTAGCACAATGGTCTGCTCTCGATACACATTTTGGAACAAATAGAGAGTATGTAGTATAGTGGGAAAAACTAACATAACACTCTTTTAACCATGTAGGAAAACAATGAGAACCTGATTCAACATATACTCATGAGACAATATTTAAGAAAACCATATGATGAATAAGGAGGAAACATGCTCCATTTGCAACTGAAACACAAGGACACAATGAACACTAAAGAAAATTTAATTGAATTATAGAATTATTGAGTTCTACCTCCAATTTCAAAGAAGAATTTCAACATAAAGACACACAGGAAAACACAGATCCAAATGTCCTACCACAATATCCTTTGCAATAATCACTAGGAAAAAACTATGCATTTGAGCCTTTCTTTCATTAAAATAAAATCACCAATCTACACCAGAGTTTATCACCTTATCCTATTACAAAGCATCTAAACCTATAACAATTATCCATATCCTCGAATCATGTCTTTTTGGAAAAAGAAAGAAAGTAAAAGCAATGAACTGCTGGATTTGTGCGGCACAACGGCTGGGTAGCACGCTCTGTTGCCATGTTTTCCTCCCAAAGGTGACACCTGGCTAATTAATGGTTGTCTGACTCAGCAACACCTCATTCCACTCAGTCTCTGACAGCTGGCACCCTCCAAAAATTCGTGAAGACCTATGTGTAGTAGCTGCGCAACAACTGCGTAGTGCATGTACAACTGGCCAATGTTTTGATCTCCCAAACATTAATACTTGTGTAAAAAATGAAGGACTTTATTTTAGATGATATTTTTGTGAAGATAAATCTCTCTTAGTTTCTCTAAATTCTTCCCCAGATTCCTAGAAAATTCTCTGCAAAACAATGACTTAAAACATGATATTTACGAATTGAAAAAAATGAGCTTTGATGATGCATTCGAAACTCTCACTATGTTACAATTGTGAAAAAAATGGAAGAGATTATTGTTATTTCGCCTATCCTTGAGAAAAATATCTTTCAGTTTCCCAAAATTCTCTTCCATGTGGTCGGAAACTGTTCTACAAAATGGTGACTAAAATAGAGTATTTGTGCAACATTCGGGAAGAGAAAACAGGGCTTGCGCAACATATTCCCACAACGAGTGTGACCTGGTTTCTATACAACTGCTAATTGGAGATCGACCTATGGTTGCTTATGTGGATGGTATGTCTAGTGATTAACGCAATGAATGTACAATGCATAAGATTAAGGCGGAATAACCATTTGAATTACCCCTTGTTCTTTGTCTTGTAGCACAATAATTTGTATTGAGGACTTGCAGCACTCCACTTGATTTGGCATGAGCATAGGAGTATGGGGAAACAATGAAGTATTATGGACATGGTGTATCTTAGGTATGGGGGGTTGTGTATTATGCATAAGGGTCGTACATGGTGTGAGTATGGGAAAGTAGTGGTGTTATGGGGGGATGGGTTTAAAATGAAATGGGCGTGAAAGAAATGTAATATGAATGATAGGTGGGAAAGGGAGTAGGATATAAGTTATATATGAAAGGGTAAAAATGTAAGGGAAATGGGGAAAATATGGTGTGAAATAAAAGGAAGCACAACTTGACTATACAAACATACACGACTATGACTCCCATTGACTGAGACCCTTTCAGAATTTGAATGAACCCTTCATGCAAGAAACTCAAAGATGTCAGATAGTGATTTGGAGGCTATGAAAACACTAGTAGTCATAGGCTCAACTACTAAAAACTAAAAACTAAAGGATAAGGAAAAAAAATTGACGATAAAACTTATGACCCTAACAGAACTAACAAAAGGTACCAACTGATCCTCAGAAGCCTTTTTATCAACTTGGCCTCTATTTTCTTCATTTTCAATTATTTTGTTCATTTCCTCCTCACATCCAACTTGTGACCTTTCACCTTCCTTTTCACCTAATTTTCATTATTTTCATAAATAAATGTGCCTAAAATGCCCTTTTGCCTTTCCAAAGCCTTTGTCAATTTCCTTAGCCATAATAAACCAATGAACACCCACACTAGGATGTCTTGCCCAACATTCAACTTGGAATAAGTGTCCCGTCAACCATGGTTATTATTTTGTTTTTATTAACTTTTATTACCTGGAATTTTCACCAGGGCTGTAACACCAAGTGGGAGATAACTTATTGGGGCAAACATCTACCATTTGGTTTTGATTGTATAATTATGTAAAATAACATTCTAGTGGATCTACTTGGGGATGACCCCCCCATACCTCTTGAATGAACATGGTGAAATCCAAGTCGCCACCAATGATTACTCTAGGGAACCTCGATCAACCAAAGCCAGTTGACGCTTCCCAAAGGGCTTCCTCTTGACGTAAGGACCATAAATATTAATTACCCTCTAGGCCGAGTTTAAATCTTTAGCTTTGAAGCCAACCAAAATAATATTCCTAAGTGAATATTACGAAATAGATACAAATGATAAGTTTTAAGTTGCGATGAACTTGCCCAAAAGACCATTTACATGCAAAGAGCTAAAAGACCATCTTTAAACCATGGCTATAGGACCTGCCTAGCATTTTCTCTTGAAACCATCATCTCCTTAAGAAGAATAATATATAGTGCTTGTAATATAAGGTGACAATTGAGGGTAATTTTTTTTATGGGTACCCCCAAAACCCCTAATATTTAGAGAAAGAACCTTCAATTTGAAACCCCTATCAGGGATTTTCTGGCTCCAAGGGCCCCCGAGATAGTCATTTGTTTTCCTTTGGCGATATCATCCTTGACTTGAGATTAAGCCTTGGACATGTGATATTTTCGGGCCATGTGGACCTCGGGGGGGGGGGATCCTCATCCATCCTTCCAATGGGGGTCACTTCTGATGAAACCTAATACCTAGATCCAAGCACATAGGCCTTATGACTCATATCCTCACCACCTTTGTTCGACAAAGGAGGGATATCCATACTGTCGTCCCGAGAGAACAAAAAAACTAATATTAGAAGATGATAACATGAATGGGACTATAACAATATCAACACATAAATATGAAAGACTCAGAGCAACTGGAACAAGAGCATGAAACAAGAGAAGCTCTTGGAAGAAGAGTAGAAGGACAAGTCAGAAGGGCATGATCCAATAATTTTGGTGAAAGAGAGCCATGCACAACATCAATAAATGAATACAAAAGTTCATTTGTTGATGTACCTATGTATTTTTAGTTATGTCTAGAGTCCTCACACTGGTTCACTGCAACCATATTTACTTCCTCAACCTTGCATTCCATGTCCAAAACTGAAGGTGAAGGATTAGATTTACAAACCCAAACTTTCCTTACAGGCTTGAAATCCTTCACCTTGTCGTCACATTAACCATTTAAATGCCTATTTTTTTTGCATATGAAGCAGTGGAACAAAATCCGTTAGTAATCCACTAGCTGGGTCCATTTATTCACCCCATTAACAATTCAACTTCCATGACATGTCCTACTTGCACATCCACATCAACTTGCAACTAGGCACACCGACAATCTGATTTGGTCAAACAATCTTGTTTTAGGAAAATGAATCTACCCAACTTATTTCTGATCACCTGTAAAATATGCACATTCCAAAAATAAACCAGGAGACTTGGCAATATTTCCCATATCTTTTTTTAGGGCATGGGCTTCGTGCACGGATCAAAATTGACCTGCCACCTTTGCAAGCCTAAACCTGATCAACCCCATTACCAATCCTTATTTATAACCTTCTCAACATCGAAAAAGTTACTCAAAATAATGCTAAAGTAGCACCGAGATAAAATGTGGTAGGTTGGGGAATATGACAAGACCGCCTCCCAATTCATCCTTAACCAACCCTTCAACGAGGAAGAGCTCAATAATTTACCATTGAAATGCCCTACAACAACCTTTTCCAACAAAAGTGGAATCTCAGAAAACCCTATTCCATCCCCAACCACCATGCCTTTTGCAGCTCATGACTTTAGCGGTTTTTTCTTTGGTTTTTTATGCGCACCCTCCTTTCGAAGGAAGAGGGTCTTGATATTTATCACACGGGTGTGTTGTGGGAGTTTCAATTTCCAAGGGGAAATCCAAAAGGGGAGATACATTGATTCCATTTGAGCCCATGCCAATTGGAGAACCACCATCACATATCAACAACCAAACCCAACCAACTACACCTAAATTGCTCATCAGATGGAAATATGCTAGATGGGCTCTCGCTGTCAGAGTCACAGTCTACGACGTCTAGGATCATTATGTGGGAATATAAAGAGATATGTGGGGATTTGTAATCATGCCCAAAAACGAAAAGAGACTCCACATGCCCACCAAAGAAAGAACCCTAAAAAAATCATCATTCGTCCCCCGAGCTCCCTAACCAAATTCATATATATATATATATATAACCAAATAATATAAACAAATATGTATATATATATTTTGAAGATATGGTTATTTTATATTGAAGTCAAGGTATTGACTACATAATGGCTCTAACTAGGTCTATATTATATCAAACAAGAGACCAATCTCAAAAAGGAAAAAGGTATTTTAAACTTTCATAAGGTTTATGAATGAGCTGGGTTTTACGATAGATTTAATAACAATGACAACTTGTGCTTTTCTTTAATAATCTATGGGTAGCTAACATTGATAATCATTATTATTTATTGAGTATGAGACTCAAATATTAAATAGCATAGTAAATAATTAATGAAAGAGCTTCATTGTTGTTATGGCCGATGAAGTTACATGATATGTGCTTATAATGGAAGTAGACAATTTAATGGTATTCTCAATTTTGAAATAAGCTTGGATAAATGTTATTTTTATAAAGTATTGTTATTTTTTTGGGTACAAATCTCCATATTCCAAATTCCGTATTAATCAAATGGCATATATATATTTTATCAATTATCAATTGGTGCAACATTTTATAAAGTCCGCCTAAGTCAAAAGTCAAAAATATTAAAATATATATATATATATACAATTGGTGCAACATTTTATAAAGTCTGCCTACTCAAAGTCATATATATATATATTTATTTTTTGATAAAAGTATATAAATTCGCTTAATTCCAAAGTTGAATATATATATAATATATATTTTTTTAATATTCAACTTTGTACTATATATATATTTTGATAAAAGTATATAAAATCTGCCTAAGTCCCAAAGTCGAATATTAAAAAAAACATATATATATATATTTTGGTAAAAGTATATAAAGTCTGCCGAAGTCTAAAGTCGAATATTAAAAAAAACATATATAATATATATATATATATATATACATATATTTTGATAAAAGTATATATGGGTTGGTAGAGGCAAGTTTTGAACCAGTGACCTCCCAAATTCCATGCTCTACCATTGAACCACAAAGGGAACTTTGAAAATATTTGCCACAAAATAGTATTTAAAGCTGCAGTTATGATCGATGATGGGGGTGGTGGGAGCCACCCCTGTGGGCCATCTCCCACCCCATGCGACCAAGTGCCCAAAACCAAGAGCTAGGGGCCAACACTAAGCACGATTAGCACCATAATCAAGCTTAACAGTTAATTAAACCATTGATTAAGTTGGCAGCAGATTTGGTGGCGCACCAACTTATGCAGAAACTGCCAGTTTTGGCGGACTTAACTGGAGTCTCGCCAGATTTAGCGGGGTTTCCTAGGAAAAATTGAATGAAGCATAACTTACTCAATTTTCAACCAAATTGAGATCAGGAAGAAGTGTTAGCTAATTTGGACCTTCTGAACATATTAGTGTAGGTATAAGGAGCCATAGAGCTTTGTAAACAACATTTTTTCCACATTGAGCTAATATAGAGGCCCGAGCCATGGAAGCTGGACCAAGGAGATGTAGCCTAGGAGGTGTGAACTCCTTCATCAAAACACTGTGTTAATGTGTCTCTTTGATGGTTTGATGTATTGTACATGTTTGTTGTTCATTATTCATTTTTGAAGTTATTTTTCTCATGAATGTCTTATTTAACTTAAGGAAATTTACCTATTTGTAAGCACCAACAACTAAGGAAACCTCAGCACAAAAAGCAAGAAGCAAGCACATGTTTATAAATATGTAATTGTTATTAGCATAACAAAACTAATCATACAAAAATAGATCAAGTTGGTGTCAGAGCACAAGGATGAATTGCTTGCTTTCTTGAGTTTGTGCAGTTAGGATTTTAATGGTTGCAAAATTGTGATGCTTACAAGGTTAAATTTGCAGAGAGGAGAAGGGAAGCTATTGGTTGCAACTCCTGAGGTAATTCCCAGAAGAAGGAGAGCCACAAGGCCAAAATCTCCAACACCCAAAGTTCCAATTTCAACTGCACTTGAAATTCCTCAGGTTTTGCCTTCAATTGAGATTGAAGAGGTATAATTAGTACAAATTTCTGAGCCTGAATCCATAGCCATTATGTCTGGAGAAAGATAGCCTGAAGGTCCCTCTTCAGAAGAGGAAGAATTCAAGAAAGCTTTCTATACTTTGACTAAGATGGTTAAAGTCCTGTATGAAGAGAGGAACACCAAAATGGTTGGAGAGAGTTCTAAACCTCCACATGGAGAAGGAAGCTCAAAGGGAAAAAATGATGAGAAGAAGGATTCCAAAGGGAATGGTGGAAAGCCACCTCCATCTCCACCATCCTCATCATCTTCACCATCTCACACATCATCATCTTCCACTACAACCATTGAAACTGCCCATACTCATTCCAAAACCCCAAAAGGAAAAATTCCATGACTGAAATTAGACATAAAATTTGAACTTCCCATGTTCAGTGGAGAGGTGAATGTAGAAAAGTTGGACAATTGGATTCTACAGTTGGAGGTATACTGCATAATTCACTAAGGCTAGAATGAGCTACACTAGTTTATTGGGAAGCAAAGACACAAGAGGAAATGAGAATCCATGGTAAGATATCCATCACTTGGGTTGAATTTGCTTTTTCAATTAAAAGATAGTTTTATCCTTTAGCCTATATGCAAAAATCCATTATGAGTTGGGAGAATCTTATGCAACTTAAAGGTCAAACAACCCAGGATTATACATAGGAGTTTAGGAAAAGGGCTTTGTTATTAGGAGTGAATTTGAATTCTCAAGCTACACTGCTGAAATATATTGGGGGTTTACATTCCTATTTGAAGCATACTATTCTTATGTTCAATCCAACTAATTTAGATGAAGTATGTGTGCAAGCCACACATCTTGAATCTAGAGGAAATAACACTTATGAAGAGGATAGTAATAAAAAGCCACCTAAGGGTAAGGAGAAAGAGAAAGGAAGAAAATGGAAGGGAAAGAAGAATGCAACTGTGAAGAAAGAAAGGGAGAAATCACATGCAAACACTGTTCCAAAGAGGGGCATGATGAAACCCACTGCTGGAAATTGCATCTAGAAATGAGACCAAATAAGTTCAACAATAAAGGGAAACAAAAAACCACTACTATCACTCAAGAAGATTTACGTTCTGAATCAGGTAATGAAAACAAAATCACTGTCATGGGAATCAAAAGAAAACAAGATATTTCAAGCACTAGTGCACAAAATTGTAACACTACTGCTAATCCAGATGAAAAGAGACGAATTGAGTTATTTCATGTTAGGGTCATATCTAAACACACCAAGATTGACACACTCTTCGATAGTGGGTCACAAGTGAATCTAATCTCTAAGACTTAGTCAACAGATTGTATCTTGAAACTGCACCTCACCATAAACTATACCCTTTGGTATGGATAACAAGAGACACAAGTTTATAGGTTACAAGAAAATGTTTGTTTAAGTTTGCAATCACTGCAAATTTTGTTGACAAAGTAGAGTTGGATGTGGTACCGCTTGATATTTCCGGCGTGGTGTTGAGTATTCCATATTTTTATGACCGGAAAGCAGTCTTTTACCACCATGAAAATAAGTATCACTTGTTCAAGGATGGTGTGGAGTACATAGTGAGAGCCCATCACAAAAAGATGAACATTTCTTTGGTTAATGCAGGGGAGGCAAAAAGACTAGTGAATTCAAGTAAAAGTTTAGTACTTCTCATGCTCAGGCCAAATGATGATATTGTTTATAAACATGTTGTTGCATGTAGTGCAAGTTTCAATTCTGATTTGGTTGGTTCAATTCATCAGAGTGATGAAGTATTTTAGGTTGTGAAAGAATTGTCCTTCAAGGAGAATGACACTTCACATGAAATATCTTTGTAGCAAGAGGTTTCTCTTTGTGATGTTAGCATGCAAGGGTTGACAAAATTGTAGTGTAGAGACACCAATGCAATGCGAAATTTTGTTGAACAATAGGCTTATTCAATCATCCCTTATGCCATGTTGTGCACTAATGGTTATGGTGCCAAAGATGAATGGGAAGTATTTCAAGAAAGAGTACAAAAGGAGTAGTTTTTGCCAAAGCAAAGTTGTAAAAAGAGGTCAGTGCAAGAATATACATAACACCAAACAATAATGGTTTGTATGGATTTTAATGTTGTATGTTATTTGTAGCACTTCTATTACATAAATGTATTTGAATTATGGAAAAAAAATCCTTTCCTGAAGAAATTGTCCACTTGGGTGACATAAACATGTTGAGAAAGTTTTCTTATGCACATGTCATCTATGAAGGAAAATTGTTGGATGTTTTGAAGATATCAAAGTACAAGTTGGGTTTCACTTCTTTGATGCATTTGGGCCATGATGGAGGAGGTAAGTTGAAGGCAAGCCTATCCAAGTTGGATGCGATTGTTGATTTGTCAATGTCGAAGATCGCTATTTTGATAAGAGGTTTGTTGGGAGCAGCGCAATATTGGAGGAGAGTTGTTGTTGACATTTCTTCTTTCAAAGCTCCTTGGAATGTATTGTCATGTGTGTGCAAGGCTTCCAATGAGGAGGCAAACAGTAAGAGGCATGTGTTACTTCAAACCAAAAGATCAGTTCAATTATTTTTTATGTTCTTTCAAACTTGAAAGGTCCATTTCAGTTTCAGGTTCATGCAAGCAACTTCACCATCTTATTTCATTAAGAAGATTCTCATGGTGTAAATATTAAGTTGTAGCGATCCAAGCACTTTCATTGGATGGATATTTGTCAAAAATTTCACTTGGTTCGAAGGTACAAAAGAGGTATAAGAAAAAAGTTCATTGTTATGCCTTTTAGGCCTACTGGTTATGTAGCTGTTGTGTTCAAGTGTCATTATGTTTTACGTGAAAGTTATGTTCAGAAAATTTCATACTTTTAAGATGTACAATCGGGCTTGAGTCAATAAAACCAAGTAGAAATTATTCTTTTGATGGCAACATGGAAAAAACCATGAGTTTCTATGAACAATTGAAAATCGTGCAACAAACAGTGAATGATCAACTTGAAAGGGGCAAAGACAAGTATAGGTATAGAATGGGGTCCTCAAGGCAAGTGAATGTTGATTTCCTTAGAGAGGATCTCAAGGAAACAAATTCGTCAAAATCCACTTGGATCGAGCTTGGAAAGGTGAGGGGGTTGTACCCTCATCTACTTGTCAGATGATAGTATATTTTGGGGTCCAAAAGGCTTATAGTGGGGAGGAATGATCAGGTGCTCAATTTTTAGTTCAAAAATAAAAGTTCTCAAATTGGCTCAAAAACTATATGACTGCGTCCGTCTCATTAAGACGATTGCAACACAATTCGTTTCATCGAAAACGGAGTCCAGATGAAGGAGAAAAGGCCTACTATTCATTTTCCGAAACAACTATTTTTTTTTTTGCAGAATGGGACAAGATGATGACATGGCAATCCAGTCAGCAATGGGAATCTTATTCAGTTTTCACCCAATGGAGCTATGACAAGTGTCACCTCTTGATTCGCCAGTTTGGCCGAGAGATGGTGAAATTGCCTAGTTAGCTCCAAGGTGGAATTCAAGTTTGCTTTTATTTAAATATTATTATATAGTTTAGTTATTTATATTATATAGTTTTTTAACTAATATATAATATATATTATATATATATTTAAATATTAAACATTATTTATACAAAGCACTTGTCTATAATGAGACTTTTTGGAAGCCTTTCCGGTGGGTTTTTCCGGTCAAAATCCGGCAGCAATTTATTGGAATCGCAAGTTTGATAGCTAGTTTCTGCACAATCAAAGCGTCCCGGGGTTTTTCAGGGTGCTGAATCCAAATATGCAGTTAAAAAACCATTTTAATTGCAACAAATCAAGATTTAACCTCAATTTCCTCTGCCGGATTCCGTCACCGGAATCTCCAAAAAGTCGCATTATAGACAACTCCTTTATACAAATGTGCATATTCCAAATTCCGTATTAATAAAATGGAATATATATATTTTATCAAATGGTGTAACATTTTATAAAGTCCACCTAAGTCCAAAGTCAAATATTAAAAGGCATATATATTATAATAAAAGTATATAAGGGTTGGGCAGAGGCAAGTTTCGAACCCATGAACTTCCCCACCTAAAGTCCATGCTCTGCCATTAAACCACAATGCAAACTTCGAAAATATTTTCCACGAAATATATTTAAAGCCGTAGTTATGACGGACAGTGGGGGTGGTGGGAGCCAATCCCCACCCCATGTGACCAAGCACCCAAAACCAGGAGCTAGGGGCCAACATTAAGCACGATTAGTGTCATAATCAAGCTGAGCAGTTAATTAAATTGTTGATTAAGTTGGCGACGGATTTGGCGGCATTCCAAATTAGGCGGAAACTGCCAGTTTTGGCGGACTTAACTAGAGTCTCGCCAGATTTAGCGGGGTTTCCTAGGAAAAATTGAATGAAGAATGACTTACTCAATTTTCGACTAAATTGAGATCAGAAAGAAGTGTTCTTAGCTAATTTGGACCTTCTGAACACATTGGTGCAGGTATCAGGAGCCATAGATCTTTGTAAACAACATTTTTCCACATTGAGCTAATATAGAGGCCTAAGCCATGAAAGTTGGACCAAGGATATGTAGCCAAGGAGGGGTGAACTCCTTCATCAAAACACTATGTTAATGTGGCTCTTTGATGGTTTGTTGTAGTGTACATGTTTGTTGTTCATTATTCATTTTTGAAGCTATTTTTCTCATGAATGTTTTTTTCAACTTGAGGAAATTTACCTGTTTGTAAGCACCAACAACTAAGGAAACCTCAGCGCAAAAAGCAAGAAGCACATGTTTATAAATTTGTAATTGTTATTAGCACAACAAAACTAATCATACAAAAACATATCATGATAGGACTGAAATATAGTTTAAATACAAAAAGGATAATAAATTTATAATTAAATAAATGACTAAATGGGATGATTTCACAATTAACCATGTAATGGTACACTTATATACATTGAGTATTCATGAAGATGAAAGGTTATATTACTCGATTAGGCTGTGGCTCCCAATTAATTGAACTGACACTATTATTATTTAACCTTTATATGCATTATCTTCATTATAGGTTGACATTTATGCAAAGTTCATAATAATGACAAGCATTATAGTGGAACTAACATATCCTTCCACCATGGATCTGATTCCACATCAATACTCTCATTCTACTTGTGTGCGTTGGGTATGTATATGTTGAATAACTATAAATTTATAAGAATTATGAGAAAAATGTGACTCGTAATGCATTACCTATAACAAAAACTTTGTTAATCTATCGTTGGAATTGAAGTCAATGGGTTGATGCGATAACATATTTCCTAGCTCAGATGTTAATTGTCAATATTTATGATGTCATGCCTCGTTGTTATCTATGGCTCGCGATTACTTTTTTTTCTTTTTCTATGGAGAACATCATATGAAAACCCCCAAACACTTCCTTGCATTTTCTAATAGTACACAATGTAAACTTATTGATAATGATTATGGTGACTAACCCCATAGGGACTTCTTGTTAGGTACAAAACAAAGGTAGTTGGCCTAGATAACCATGAGACCTTATGCAAGAAGCATTGAGTAATCAACCATGAGATAACCCACAATGCTTTTGGATTATGATTATTAGATGTCGAAAGTAAATAACAATTCCAATTGCAAGCCTCACTGCAATATTGACATATCACTATGTTGGGATTTCATTCCACATTAACATTGATCTCCCCCTCCTAGATTATATATATATATATATATAATAATATATATATAATATATTAATATATATATATATATATATATATATATATATATATATATATAATATATAAAAAATATATATATATATATATATATATATATATATATATATATATATATATATATAGTTACATTTGTGATCCATCATTCTGATGTTCCTACAACAATTATTTACACCTTTTGAAGATAGGATATTTGTTGTTGCATCTCCTAAGTAGGGGCCTTGAATAATGACAAGCTTACCTTGAGTGCGCCCCTCTGCCCTCCCATTTTTCTTTTTGGCATCTTTCCACTCAATTGTATGGTGTAGTGCCAATAAACTCTCTAATAAAGCAAACCATCTATTTTCCTTTGAGTTAGTCGAAGATGCTATGTAATCCAAAATGAATTTGAGTAGATTTAAGTTTTATACAAAAAGAATCACTCGAAAAGTTTGATGTTGATGGTCATTAGAGGCTAAGGCCAAAGGAAATAAGAAGGTGAAGTGAATCACCCAATAGTTGTTATTTGAAAGCAACATTATAATAAATTGTGCTTGCCTAATGCAAAAAATACCAAGAGAGATGGAAAAAAATGTAACTTGGGAAGAACAATGGGCAGTAACAAGAGCATGAAGAACAAAGTTTATTTAAGGATTGAAGGATGAAGGAATTTTGAGTTTGTCTACAATGAATAAAGAATTTCTATGAGCCGAACACATGTACATAAACATTTTCGTTGAACAAGATTACATGAATATTTGATGAGAGTGTATGGCTCTAGTTGGAGATTCTCGAGCATAAAATATTACTCATCTTTGTTGATTTTCCTGTTTGGGTATTTTGGGTTAAAATCATTGTTATAGCTCCAAACATCACCCTTGGTATTTGTGATGCTTAGTTTATGGCCTAAGGCAATCCCTCCTTCCAGACTTGGTCTAAATATTTTAAAAACAATGTTTTACTTCCTATACGCTACTTTGCCCTGTGATAAAAGCGTGTACACGTGGGTTAGTCAATACCCAACCCCTGTATATGTGTTAAAACACTTAAAAAAATTAAATTTCCTTAATTGTGGGCGGATTTCACGGGTTTTACCTGTTGATTACCTCCTAGTGCCCATGGTCCAACTATTCCCAACTGTGTCCCCAACTAAAAAACTAATTGGGATAAGTATAAATAAGACTTCTATGGGAAGGCCTTAAGGAGGAGAGAAGAGATAGAATTGCTATATTGAGATTATCCCCTGATCAAGTCTAAAGTATCCCTGTGCTTTAAGCACTTCCCCAAGTTCAGGAAACCCTTGTTTCCTTGAGTGTTGATGTTCTTCCACTTGCTTGAGATATCATGGTATTCATTATGGAAGGAGGCTGTTGAAGACTGGGACTGGATGGACCTAGAGGACGGTTCCGCTTGGAGCCGGAAGAAGGAGACTCAGGTGAACTCTTTCCATGTTTATTATAGTTTTCTGCAATAAAAAGAAACGTTGTCTTGTTCCTGAGATTGACCTTGTTTATGCATCAGATGTTGTTGTAACTCATGTATGAATGCCATTTAGATGTATAACTAATCATCTTACTTATATGATATAAAGTTGATTTTCACTAAAATTCTTTATCTATATGCTGTTATTTGTATTCGAATTGGTTGATTTGTAGATTTGAAGATCATCAGGAGTTGCAGAGGGTCTGAACCCTACTGGGACTACCTAAACGAAGGACATCCGGGTATGTTCATCCATACATAGTTTGTTTATTTAAGCATTTTGCTTAAGTTGTATGGGTGTTTCTTGTTGTAGATTACTCTTTCTCTGTCGAGATTCTGACCCAAATCCCTAGGGGACTTATTACCATAATAGAATTGGCAACTCCGTTGGTAATAACAATCTTGTTATTCCTAGTTTGGGTTGTTTAGTGTCAATCAGGGCTCAGTTCTTGGTTTTCTTGCTGTGTCAGTATTGCCTGCTCCTATAGGAACTCAGACCTCAAGTCTGATCTTTTTAATCAAGCCTTGCTTTTCATTTTTATTGTAAAACTTAGTATACGCATCTTTATTTGTTTACAGAAGCGTACACATGCTTGTTTCTGTGAACTGAAACTGCGTATAAGCGAGTTTCTTTTGTCAGAAGCGCGTGTACACGCACCTGTGTTGGAACACAGTGGCGTATACCCTTTTTTGCATTCTTTTTTCAAATCTTTCTTCCCAGAAAGATTTGTTCCTTGGTCTGTTTGGTTTCTGAGTGGTCAGTTTCTGTCTTCAAATTTTAATTATTCAGTGAGCTTACTATTTTGAATTCTCTCCTGCTTTGAAAAGTTTTGGGCCTAGGTTTGCTTTTGAGTGAATTTTATGATTTGTGTTTGAACACACAAGGATTCTTATCGAGGTTCTTGATTGTTTTGGTATTATTTGTGTCAAACTTGATTATTGGTCTACTCGCTTTGCTTTCCATCATTTCGTGGCCTTACACCTTTTCTTTCTTTTTGAAAGTTTCTTTTTGGTGAATTTGAAAGTGTTTCTTTCCCGACTTCTTGGTCAGTTTCTCAAAGCTCTTTTACTGCCTTTGGATCGTTTAGTGCAAGTTGAATCCCCTTTTTGTTCAAGTTTTCATTCGAGTTGAGTTAGTAACTTACAAAGTTTCCTTGTGCTTTGCTTTCGGTCTTTGAGTCTTTAGTGACATTTTGAGTGCTTTTGAAAAGTTGTTTTCATTGTTTCTTGAGAAAGAAAAGTTCTTAAAAAACATTGTTTTTGCTTTCTTTTGCCAAGTTTGATTTTGTTTTTTTTTGGTTTTTCAGAGTGATTGGAGATCATTTTGATTAGTCCTTCTTGTTTGGGGAAGATTTTGTATTCAAAATTCATATTCTTTTCAAACCCTTAAGTTGGCTTATAAACAATTGATTTCATTTCTTTTTAGAGTAATCTAGGATTTTTCATTATCATGTACACCTTGCATTAGGGTAGTTTTTCATCATTAAAGCATTAATATTCTTTTAAGTTTTTGTGAGTGTGAAGTCTACTATAAGATAAGATTTTTTTTTTTTTTTTGCTTTATGATATTTCTTAGAACCCAAGTAGAAGTTTCTTTTCATCGAAGAACAAACAAGTGCGTTTCATATAAGTTAGTTTTTCATTAATTTCTTTTGCGTCATACAAACACCATTAGTTTCATTTCCATATTGTCCCTTTGACTTAAAAGAACAACCAATTAAAATCAAGCGCTTAATAAAATAAACTAGGATTTTTTGTATTGTCATCAGAATACACCAACAAGTTTTAGGTTTATTTAGGGCCTTGGATTAGGTGAGAGGAGAGTAAACTCTCTAAGGCCACTCTAAATTGTAAAACATAGAAGTCTAATTAAAGAGTGTAATCCAATAGCGTTAGGGAGACCAGGAAAGTTCCGTGACTGGGAGTTAAGCACGAGGGTTTGTGAAGACAAGGACGAGAGATACTCCCTCTCTTACTTGTCGGATCTTACCTCACGACTGTTTCGCCCGGATTCTGATACAAGTTGGTGTCTTTAGTTGCCTATCCTAGGGATCTACACAGGTGGCTGCGGAGGGGAATCTCGTGGCACATAAGGTTGACGTTGCATCACGTTCAACAATACTTCTGGAGGGCACCCTTCCAAAGCTTAAGGGCTTGCACCGACAAAGGCTATTGTCTGGAGGTCAGTGTAACTACCTCTGATACCTTCGCTAGTAGACCTGGGGTGTAATTACCCTAGTTTATTTTTGGAAGGCCCTTATTATTAACTTTATTGTATTTTGGTGTCGGGTCCTAATCACCTGGAGTAGAAATACTTGGAAGTTGTTTGATTGCTAATCTCTTTAGGGACATTTTTAGTGTGTGTTTTGTGCTCCTAGTTGGCCTAGCTTTCAATTTTCTTGAGTCTTTAAGTAGATCTTATAAAAATAATTCAAAGTGGTTGACTGATCACCTAGACGGTCTCGTAGACTTCGTGGGCTTTCACCTGCGAGTCCAAAGCCTTCTCCTAGAAGGCGTAGAAGCGATTCTGCCAGTGGTTTTCAACTAGTGGCAACAGGTGCATCAGAGATTGATCCTTCCCTTGGGGGCATTAGTTCACAAGATAAACCTGGTACTACTACAGAGTTAGAGAGGAACACACCAGTTCTTTCTCGAGTACTCTTCCAGGTGGAAGATAGTATTGAAGTAGAAGAGCTTTCAAAGTCGGTTGTGGCTTCGAATTCTACTCTCCCTCCTGATCATCCAGATGTATTGTTATACGTTGGAACTCCAACTCACCGACCTTTGAGCCTAGGTCTACACACATCTATCCCTTCGATGACCATTGCTGGAAGCATGGCGTCCACCACGAGTGTTGTGAGTATGTAGACTCCGATATCTGTGCAAGGGGGAGGAACTATTTCCATCCCTTCTAATAATACCAACACATCCTTATTTGGGTCTACTTCCATTTTGTTGACGAGTGGAAGTTCCCAAGCTAATGCATCCAATTTTGAATTTTTCCCTTTTGGAATGCCCTCTCAAGGTATTCCTTCAGTTCCATTGAATGTACCATCAACCGCCTCCACATCCATGATGAGTGGATCGACTTCTTTTTAGGGTTTCCCATTTGGAAGTGGTCATATACCACATTCCAATTCGATAGTAGGGCCTATGCCTTTTCCTTTTACAAGTCAAGGCAGTAATCCCTTTCAGAGTTGGACAAACCCTACAGTTAGTGGGATAGGATATGGGAATCTGTTTTTCGGCCAACAAGGGAATGTGTCATACCCCTCGGTTAAATCATTTCAAAGTTTTCCACCCTTAGATAACGCTTGGAACCCTTACTAGGGGTTGTTAGCTCCTTACAATACTTCGTTAGGGTGAACTTTACCTGTTACGGAGGATTTTTGGCTGGAGTTGGTCAAACTCCAAGTTTTGCTAGACCACAAGGGTCACCTTTTGATCTAGTAGGTTCTACCAATTACTTCATGCTACCTGGTGCCTTTCAAAACCCAGGTCATTCTTTTCAGACTTTTGGGAACCCCTCCCCATCTGGGTGGAATCCCCAAGGTCCTCCATGACTTCCTTTTTTGGCCACACTTAATCTGCCAAACTTGACTAAGTTGACAAACGATCCATTAGGTACAATCTGGCTTGGCCTTCGTTCCCAACCAAACTTCCGTTGGATATTTTGAAATTCGAAGGGAAGAATGGTGAAGATCCAGGTGACCATGTAACCACATTCCATTTATGGTGCTCATCCAACTCCCTAATCGATGATTCGATCAAGTTGAAGTTATTTAAGCACACTTTAATAATGAATGCGGCTAAGTGGTATATAGAGTTGTCAGGGGGCACCTTTACTTCTTTCACCGATTTGGCTAACATTTTATTAAACCATTTTCAATTGCCTATCCGTTATGAAGCCAGAACTGAGCTTTTGGCCAATTTCCATCTGGACACGACTACTCACATTTCAGATCATATCCAGGAACGGAGACGGAGAAAAAGGCTCATTAAAGCTGAAATTCCACTAGAATTACGTCTCAAATGGTTTTAGAAATCATTACAACCAAAGATCTCCAAGGATGTTTTATGTCCGAACTTTATTCCAAAGAGCAGGCTATCTTTCGCACCCAGTAGTTAGAACTAATATATTCTCAGTTTGGGACTCTTCAAAAAATCTTACCTGATGCTTCTAGATCCATGGTTGATATAGCCAAACCAAAGCCAAGCCCTCACACTGATGGTATAATTGGAACGGTTGATGCAAATACGGTGAACCTTTTGAACCAATTGCAACAGTTGTCTCTACAAACTGCCTCTTCTAATCAGGCTCCACTATCTACTCCTTCGCCTTCTCAACCTTCTTCCATAAATGCCGTCCAGGCCTCTAACCCCAAAGGAAATCAACAATCCGATGGGAAGAAGAAAGGACGAGGTAAAAAAAAGAATCAGGAAGGGAAGGGTAATGTGAACAAACCCGAAAATGGTGCCAATGAAGGTAGAAAAGAGTCTAAGAAGAAAGTTAAATTTCCATGCAAGTTGTGCAGTGGAGATCATTTGATTCATCTCTGCCCGAAAATTCAGGATGCTCAGCGCTTGTTAGTGCAACAAGGGTCTTTTAGCTCCCAAGCTGTCTTAACTAACCCTTTCCTCCAAGGGCAACAGTTGCTTGCTGGCACGAACTCAAACCCTGGTACCTCTTCGGGGGGCAACCAAGAGGGGGACAATTCCTCAAATGTTTTCATGATGAGTTCTCATGTCAATGTGGCTACACGGTTACGTGATTATGGTGAAGCAGAAACATCTAAGGATAAATTTGTTCTCGGAACTACGGATCCACTTCATATTGAGTGACCCTCTGTCGAGTCTATACCTCGGATACCGAAAGGTTTCGCCATGTGTGCGACTATTAACCCTAATGTTAGGGTAGCCCATAACTACTCGATTGTAGAGGATCTGGCTCAAAGTCTTTGCGCTATGTCTGCTTTAGAGGTACTCCAGTCGTGTCCTGCTCAACGAAGTGCTTTGCTTTCAGCGATTGGGGCAGTAGATCCAAAAAAATCTTTAGTGCTCACTTTTGATATGCTCAATGTCAAAAAGAGACTTCCTCATCATATGGCTTTTCAAATAAAGTCTACTTATCGAAAAACTAATATTTTTAGAACAGTTATAGATGAGGGAGCTTACACATGTGTAATGTCTATGTAATGTTGGAAGGCCATTGGATTGCCTTAAGTTGTTCCTTCACCCACTCTCTTGACAGAATTTGACGAACATTCTCATAGGCCACACGGGATTATCCTAGCCTTTCCTATATGTGTTGGAGGAAAAGTCATTAATATCGAAGTAGAAATTGTTGATGCCAACCTGAATTACAATCTCCTCTTAGGGAGGAACTAGATTTATGAAATGGATGCCATAGTGTCATATTTATTCTGCATCCTCTGTTTTCCTCGTGAGGGGAGAATTGTTAAAGTTGAGCAATTGGATTATTCTCCAGGTGACCCTCGGGCAACTTTAGATTCTATGGTTCCATTGGTTGATAACCCCCGCCAACCTATCGAGAATTTAGGAGTTGGGATGTACTCTTCATTGTTGGGTATATTTGACCTTCCCACTCCTATATCTAGAATCAATACCATTTCATCCTCCAAGGAGTATTCAAAGGAAGAGTTCTTTCGAACTCGTTATTTTTCAAACCCTTGGACCTTACCTTCGCTTACAACCACATTAGATGAAGGGCAGGAAGGCAGAATGGCACTCCCCATGTCTACAGTAGAGCTTAGATATCAATCGATTGATGACTCTGCAGACAAACATCCTACTCCTTTTTCATAGGAGGAGTTAGATGGTGATGTGGCTCTAGCTTCGATGCTTGACTATACTTCTGCTATGGATTGCTTAGATACGGTTTTACCATCTCAGGAAGTGATTTTAGAAGCGATGACGGGTGTAGATTGATCGTGGGAAGATTTACATCATCATTCATATTTTCTTCCTACATTGCAAGAAGCTGAATCCAGGTTCTCCAATCTACTTACTAGCAATGTTTGTACGGTTTCAAACCCTTTAGCTCCAGCACACATACGTGTCGAAGGTATTGTTCCATCAATCGTTCAACATGAGATCAAGACGTATGAAAACGCCAAGCTGATTCGTCAAAAGCTTCAGCCGGTTAATCCTAGGAAGGCAGTAGCTATTAAAGCTGAAGTAGAAAAGCTGCTCAAGGCAAGTTTCATATACCCTGTTGCTCTAACAGGCTGGGTCTCTAATCTAGTCCCAGTTGATAAAAAACAAGGAATGATCTGAGTGTGTATTGAATTTGGGGATTTGAACAAAGCTTGTCTGAAAGGCAATTACCCCACATCGTTTATTGATCAGATAGTTGATGAATGTGTGGGTAATGAGATTTTCTTGTTCATGGATGGATTCTACGGTTATAATCAAATATCTATTCACCCAAAAGACCAGCATAAGACAACTTTCATTTGTCCCTGGGGTACCTTTGCATACAAAAAGATGCCTTTTGGTATTAAAAATGTTGGAGCTATGTTTCAGCGGGCTATGTCTTATGCTTTCCATGACATCAAGCATGTCATCGAAGCGTACTTGGATGATTTAGCTGCTAGTTCTTGAAAGAGAATCGATCATCCTAGTCACCTTCGGTTAGTTTTTGAGAGATGTGTTGGGTTGTGTTATATTCTTTCCACATAGTTAATAGGGGGTTTGAGGGACACTCGTAACCCCACTTTATGGGGTCCGGGGCAGCGCCCCAGAAAATTTTGGTTTTGGACCCTATGTTAGGTTGGGCGGACCCACCTATGGTTTTGTGCATGATTTTCACACATGTTTTTTGGACGCAATGGTTTTCGGTCCATGGTATTGGACGCGATGGTTTTCTGTCCAAGGTATTGGATACTTCGGCATGTATAAATATGTATTATAACATTGAAAGGAACATAATGAAAAATCAAGCTGGTAGCCCCAGTTTTGGGATCCAGGGGAAAATCTCTGTGTATATGTGTTTTATGTGTTTTGCTCTCGCATTATTTATTTTCTATGTTTTAGAATTCATATGCAGGTAATTTCTATATGGGGTTAAAACCTACATTTGGTATCAGAGCAGTTTTGGCTTCAAGGACCTTTGTTGCTGAGGGGTTTCACTTGGGCTTGTGGTAGACCCTGTTCAGTGGGAGATCTGCAAGATCGATTCTAGCGGTGAAAGAAGATGGCGAGCAGTGGAAAGATAAAGATCGAGAAATTTAAGGGTCAAAGTTTTGAGTTGTGGAAACTCAAGATGGAGGATCTGTTGGTGGATAAAGATCATTAGATCACCATAGATCCGAGTACTAAACCAATGGGAGTGTCCGATGAAGAATGGAAGAAGTTGGATTGGAAGGCAAAGAGCACAATAAGATTGTGTGTCTCAAATTCGGTATTGCTAAATTTATCAAGGGAAGCTACGGCGAAGGCTTTGTGGGATAAGATAGGGACTTTGTACCAATCTAAGTCTTTGGTGAATAAACTGTTCTTGCGGAAAAAACTGTATAACCTGAGGATGAAAGATGGAGACTCGGTGACAGAGCATCTGAACACATTTAATACTGTGGTAAGTCAGTTAACATATGTTGATATTAAAATTTCAGATGAAGATAAGCGCATCAGTTTGTTGTGTTCTCTACCAGATTCATGGGATAGTCGGGTTATTGCAATAGCTAGCAATGCAATTGCCTTGCAATTTGATGAAATAGTCTCATCCTTGCTGACGAAGGAGATGAGATGGAAAAATATAGAGAGCCATAATGGTGATGCCTTGTATGTACGAGGATGGTCCCAGAACAGAAACAAAAATAAGTCATCGAGTGGGAGATCTAAATCTAGAGGGAGATCTAAATCTCTAGGAAAACCTGTAAAGGTGGTGTGT
>APFE031717716.1:2606-30578 GCA_000404065.3 Pinus taeda | reverse complement strand
TGGATTCTACCTTAACACTTCATTTTCTTAATAAGAGAAGATTCAATAGAGATAATGATGCACATACACAACTTACAAGTACTGAAAGAAACACACCATCAAGAAATAAAGCCACATGGATCCCAAGTAGTGCTGCAAAACCCTGGTCTTTCCTTTGCCAAAAAATGCTGGTAAAATATGTACAATATAGTCTCAAAACTATCCCAAGAGTCCAACCCTTGCTACTGAATGAAAACTAACATATATAAACCAAGCTATCCTCATTCCCTAACCTCTAGGGGTTGAGCTCCTCCTTCTAGGAGCAGTTTGAACAAATTCTAAACATGGAGCAAGAATCTAGATGACCAAACAACCTGCCTCTAAAAAGAAGGAAATTGATTCATTACATTGATTTCTTGCTAATTTGTGAATGAATCCTCTAGAAGATGGTAGATATGTGCCATGTTACCTTACATACATCAAATTACATCCTATTGGGTGAAAAATTACATCAAAGAGTGAATCTGGTAGAAACTAGCCGAATTCCTGAGCTGAAGGTGAAAATCTGGGCCAAAAACTGTATGCGTAGCGCCCCTGATCCCTATGCGTATCACCCCCTTGAGCCTTCTTTTGAGGCACTTACTGACATCCAAATTGAGCTCATGATAGCTCGTTGGAAAGCCCTGGATGTCTACTTTCCAACCCAAGTGGAATTTTCCCATTTGGAGCTCATTTGCCACCTCAAAACGGAATTCTCCCAGAGGTACTACCTGCAGTTGGAAAAGGTGGCAGCAAGGTGGTTTTCATGATGTTTTTGGACATTTTGACCATCCAGAACTTGATGGAATGCCTTGGCAGTGGCTATACAAGTGTATTTCTTCATGAAAAATCCAAAACTACAAGCCATTTGTCAATTAGATCTCCCAATCTTCAAGGTAGCGCATTGCGCGCTATGCGTAGAACCCAAAAATCTGTTTCTCAAGCCAAAATTGTTGAAATGACAAAATTTTCTCGAAATGTGCCCAAAATTGGACTGAAGACCCTCCATCATGTATCATGCTCAACTAGTGAAGCCTCGGCCAAAACTCGAAGCAGATCAGGCCTTTTGTGTCATTTGTGTACTTTGCTCAAACGCCTTTTGAGGAGCTTGATTCTCGCTTTGCAAACATGCATGCGAGCCCAATAGTGAGTCTTCATGTGACGAAGCATGTCCTTGTCCCTATTTTCCTTCGCCAACAACTTCTCCATATGAGTGTGGACCCAGATGAGCATTGATTCCCTATCAATAGGTGTCAAACCACCAGGTCTCCTTCGGGCCAATTCCCGGTCTTCGCGGATCTTCCGCAGCTCATAAAGTTCATGCTCATCTTCCAACTGCTTGTTGCGCTGCTCTAGGTAGTTGATCACCCATTTAGCCATCTGCAATTTCTTTTGCAGTGACTCATTCTCGGCCCTTTGTTCTCGGATCATCTCCTTTAGCTCGAAGCTAGGAGAGCTAGCATCAACATCAATGATATTGGTGTCCTGACCTCCTGAAGGACCCTCGTAAACCATGGGTCTCTTGCCCCTGTCCTGACTCTGTACCTATGCTGTAGATGGAAGCGATACCCCTTCCACATGATGTAGAGATAATACTCGCTCTGCTGATGGTGTCAACGAGACCTCTTCCACCCCGGGTGGAGATAGTACTCGTCGTGCGGCTGCAAATAAGGCCTTGTGGCCTTTCTGATATGTCACATATACGGGAGCATCAACATGATCGGTCTCGGGAATGTCAAGCTGCTGTGAAGGCCCTCCCTCATCATGAACCAACTCTGGTGGTGGCTGAGGCACTGTAAAAAGGTCACGAGCAATAAAATCCTCCCATGTAATGCCCTGTTGTGTCAGTTGATGAATCACCACAATTTTGATTAATGCATAATGGTATATGCTCCTGTGCTGCTGTGATGGGCTCTTCTTTTGCACTAAAGGCACCATCCTCTCTATGTTGCGAAACATAAAATATGGGATATTCATCAGGCGCACCCTTGTAAAATGCATCAATAAATGGACATGATATGCATAAAGATGTGAGAATCTTCCCTCACAACTGAAATATCGGATGATAAGTTTCATCAAAGGTGCAAACCGATCATTCAGGTAGTGGAAAGGAAAAACAATACTCAAGTGCCTTATATACCCTGGTTTAATATATGGCTCATAATATGATTTCTCTAGCTGCTGACGCTTATTCCATTGCTCCCCGATATTCAGAATTCCCGTGGCCTCTGCAATGGTTTATTGTGACAAAATGAAATTAACTCCAGCAAGGTTCACATGGCCATCATGTAAATGAAGAACAAACAAGCGATCTAATTCACAATGATGTTGAAACTGTGAAATTAGCTCACAAAAATGATAGCATGATTGGTGGCGAAAGCAATCCATGGCAAGTGGGCAAGCTTGCAATTGCACCATAGAAGTGGGTTCTTCTCTGAGATGTTTACCACCTTTGCCACCTTTACGAGGTCTTTGTGGCACATTTCCCTCTGTGGTGGAATCACTTTCATTTTCTTGCTCATAAGATGACTCTGTATCTGACATGGTTTTGAGAACAAAACAAGTGCAATAGGAGGGCTGCAATGTGTATGTTGTAGGTGTGAAGAAATCTCAATTTCAATGTATCCTCAAAAAACCAGTTGAAGCATCATAAACATTCTGCCATAATGGGTATTTTGTTTGCTATATTTTAGCATAAACAATCACAAAGATGTTGTGGTATGAAGTGCTGTTGTCTACAATGTTTACAATGTTTTTAATACCCTATACAAAGTCTCAATAAGGGCCCAGGGTTTGATTTATTTTGTTAAACCCAACATCACTTGCATTTCTTTCAAACACACATTAAACACCATTCAAATTGATGCTTGAGTCAAAGGAGACACCTACTTGTAGTCACCGGGGTGATTTGATGAGTTTTAGGCACAAAACACAGTGTTGGAATGGATGCATAGCGCGTCAGTTGTATCTGCATGTATATGATGTGGCCAATAAGTTTGCCCTCATCCATGGCAAAAAGACTCTTTTTCGGATTCAACGAGATGCCATATTTTCTGCACTTCAGGAAAACAATTTTCAAATGATACAAATGTTCCTCATCAGAATTTGAAAACACGGTTAAGTCATCAAGATAAACAACTAAAAGTACATCTTTCTCATTGGCGAAAGCCACGTCCATTGGAAGCTGAAAGGTAGCTCCTGCATTTTTCAAACCAAACGACATCTTTGCATAATGAAATGTTCCCCATGGAGTGGTGAGTGTTGTCTTGTCACGGCCATCTTCATGCACTGAAATCTGATTGTAACCTGAATAACCGTCGAGTAGTGACATCCTTGATGCTCCAACTACTCGCTGCAATATATGATCCATTTTGGGCAGCGGATAATTGTCCGTTAAGGACACCTTATTTAAATTTCTGAAGTCAATACATAAACGGATCTCACCTATCCTTTTTCTTACGGGCACCAAGTTTGATATCCAATCTGAAAATCGGATAGGGACAATGATTCCTGACTTATACAATCTGTTTACCTCTTTCTCAATTGATGGCAGCAACTTCAGATTGATTCTCCTCAATTTTTGACGAAAAGGCTTCTGATTTGGCTTAATAGGAATAGTATGCTGAATGATATTTGTATCATATGTTTTAAGATCTGAGTAATCCCATGCAAATACATCAGAAAATAAGGACAACAATTTCATATATTCAACTTTTACCTTTGGTGACAATGACCTTGATAGCTTAACCATCTTGGGATTTTCAGCTGTCCCAATGTTTACCTCTTCAACACCCTTTTCAGTTGGTCTCAATGTCGGTTTGCGGGCCACATCATCTTAGTCAAATAGCTCCTCTAAAGGAATAAATCCTTTAGGAATAATGTTGTCCTTAAGTTGCAGCACGTCCATTTGATTTACTTGTATATTGTCAATACCATTATCATTTTCAGTATCTATTGAGGAATGCTTGAATTTAACCTCATTTTGCAAAAACTCATTGATCTCTTCATCATCTTGAAAAACTTGCCAGCATCGCTGATTGTCCGGAACAGTGGGACGATGCTTCACATGAATCTCAAATTTGTTGCTAGAATTCATTGGAATTTTTAAATTGCTTGCTGCCTTAGCAAGTCCATCAGCAACACCATTTTGTATGCGCGGCACACATGTCAAGGTATGATCAGAAAACAACTTCAAAATATCTAAGACTGTGTTTCGATATGCGCTCATACGGGGATGCTTGGCCTGAAATTCACCTTTAACTTGTTTTAGTACCGACACGGAATCACCATAGACCGCAATCTTCTTTGCTTTCAGTTTCTTAAGAATCTTTAGGCCAGCAATGAGAGCCTCATATTCCGCCTCATTATTTGAACAATCAAATGCTAGTTTATAGGAACACACTCTCACCTTGCTTGGAACTTTGTCTTGAACAGAAAAAGGACTTCGAATCCACACACCAATACTAGCACCATCACTACCTACCGCACCATCGAAATCCATGGTCCAAAGACCATCTTCATCCTCCTCCAAGTGTTGAAATTGTACTATCTCTGATTTTTCTGTTTGTTGCCCCCTTTCTTCAGCTGTTTGTTCCATGATAGTTTGCTTTTCTCCTCTTTCCTTTTGTAGTACTGCTCTGAAATTTTCAGTGATCTCTGGTATATCTTCCACTTGAGCTAACTGACTATCTATATCATTAAAACTATCAACAAATAAAACAAACGACTCCAAATTTGTATGTACATAATTTACAGGATGATTTATCGGATTCTCTTTACTAGTTATCATATATTTCATCTTTTGCTCTCGATATAGCTTTCTCATTTGACCGAAGACTGGAATTGTGGCATACGAAAAGTCTAACTGTAAAGTACCCTTCAACTTAGCTCCCCAAGATCTCGAAAGTAGCATACCAAAACGTGGAGGAATGTCTTCCACAACCACATCCATCAAGACATTTTTCGCTGGGATTTGGTCTAAGCTAACAACCAAATCTTTGATGAGCCCGATACATCTCACACGGCTGGAATCAAATGAGTATAAATCATGATATTTCTTTGTTATGTCTAACCCCAACTTCTCCATGATTGCCTTTGGCATCAAATTGTGTGAAGCACCCGAATCGAACATGGCATTATGCAAGACATATTCATGCAATCTCAAACTAATATAAAAGGGAGGAACATCACTATCAGGGGACTGACCATCCAATGCTGGCCCAAAGATCAATTCGGGTTGATCATCTTCAACGTTCACCATGTCAAGCATGGGATCAAAGTTCAGAATTTTGGAGACTTGACCTCAATAGCTGTTGTTTTTCATGATTTCAGTCAAAGGGATAGATATTTTTAATTTGGAGATTTCATTTTCCAAACTAAATGCTGAAACTTTTTCTACTTCTTTGTCCGGAATTTCTCTCCTATCTTTGATTATAGCTACCTGATTTGTCCTTTCTACTGCTGATATCTTGCTAGTTGTAGGATCAATTGTCTCCTTTCCTTTCTTCGGTGGTGTCGGTGAATCCATTTTTGGTGCTGTAGCTTCCTTTCTTTTATGAATGGGCTTGATAGGCACATCTCGGTTCCTCAATGAATACTACTTCTTTTGAGTGGACAAGGCATTCAAATATCCTCTTTGGTAATCATCTAAATCTGCATCATTAGCCAAGATAAAATCTTCGTCTTGCTGGGTGCCTGAACTTTCTCCATACTCATCTTCTTCGGTGATGTAAATGGGCAGATCACCGAGAGTAAAGAAGTGATTTTGGTCCCCTGCTACATCAGCATCTTCATCTGAATCTTGAGTTACAAAATTCTGCAAAAGAAGAGTTTTGATTGATTGCTGAGCTACCGGCTCTTGTACTCTTGGTTCACGCTGCTTAATTCTATACTGAGGTTGTTGTTGGCCACGATAATTTGGATTACGAATCTACGGTTGTGATTTATCTAGGTTCAGTCTTTTGAACATCTCACGAAGCCAAGGTGGTTCTGATGATGTAGATTCTTCCTTTATAGTCACTCTTTTCTCTGCCTTCAAGCGTGCTCTCTTGTCGTTCAAATTTGCCTCAACATTGACAACAATCTTTTGCATATCTTCTAAAGAAGGCAGATCTCTATCCTGTAATGAATAAGCCATCTCTGGATCAAATCCATCCGAGAATTTGAGAAGAGCTTACTTTCTAGATGGTCTTAAATCATTAGGGATAGCGTTATAAACTGTATTGAACCTGATAATGTAGTCTTGGACAGACTCACCGTGATTGCGTTTGATATTATTGTACTCGGCATTGATCTGAAATAGATCCTTTCTAAGTTCCCAACGATCAAGAAACTGCTTCTAAAGTTCAGCCAACGTAGGTATACTTATAGCTCCCAAGCCTCTGAACCATTTTATTACCTCTCCTCCGAATGTTTGTACAAACAATCGCATAGTTACATCCTCGTCATCAATCTCATATAAATCATAAAAAGTTGCCATTTTGTCTATGTGCTGCTGAGCGGACACACTTTGAGGAGTGCCATCAAATAAAGGAATTTTACTCTGATAATCCGTGGGCATATCATGCAATTGCTGAGGTAAAGCAAGAGGTGCAAAGAGAGCAGCCATTGCTCTAGGTGGATTTACTCTGGGTGTTGTTGGCAGAGTGGATGCTGCTACTGTATGAGGAGTATGCGGAGGAGAAGCAATGTGGGATGCAGAAGGGGAATTAACTGTAGATTCGGAGTAAGTAATTATAGGCTACACATGAATGGTAGGAATGAAAGGCGGTTCAGTACGAACTCTAGAGGTAGATGCCGTGACGGTGGATCCAATATTTGTAGATATGGCTTCTAAGAACTTAGTAAGATTGGCTACTTGGATGGTGGTCTGAAGGTGCCTCAAGATAAAATTGTCAATTAATTTATTGTGCCTTTCAAATTCAAGAGCTGCAGCAAAGTCAGGATTTGGAACAATAGAATTGAGAGCGTTTTCGGACTTGGTTTTGAACAATGACAATTCAAACCTTGCATCGAAAGGAAGTTCTTCAAGGTATTCAAAAAGTGCAGGACAGGAATGAGATTTAACCAAGGGAGTCGCCGAGCTTTCTTGACGGAGGACTTTTCGAATCAAATTCGGATTTTCATAAATAGGAGCTGGATTCATATTTGGATTAGCTCTTGTATGTGATTTTGAAGCCAGTGTATTTATCAGGAGATCAAAAGAATGAGAGTAATTCAGCCAATCATTTGCTAGACTCAATCATTGAAAGGTCTAGAACGATCAAAGGTACTGGGGTGATCTGCAAATCACAGTTTCACAAGCTAACCGGAGATCGATTGAAGCAGCATTTATCTACTTTTGCTTATGCATAGCAAGAGCGTTTCGAAATCTACCTGGCGTGACATTAGACTCCGTCTAAGACTTGTGAAACAAACTCATCAACAAGCAAACCATTTGAGATTTCTTCCCAGTATGGTCGCCACTATGTTAGCCCTCAAATCTGCCTTAGGCTGAAATAAGGCAAGACTCAAGGCCACATCAAACCACGCTCAGCCTCGTAGCTAGCCCTACGAGGACAGGAGAGGGCTCTCTCGGGGTCAAACTCGGAAAAAGGTAATCAAAAAGGCTCGAGATGACCGAATTGGTCACTGATTTTAGGCTAGGTATTAAGTACAAAGAGTTTAGGATTGATTTTTTATGGTTTTGTTGAAATCAAGGGAAAGGCAATTTTGGGTGCGGGGATGAGGCACAGTTTTTGCAGAGGTCCACTTGGGGCAAGATAGGCAATTGTTTTGATGCCTTAAAGCAAGTGAGATGGATAGATCAAACCGGTGAGAGGCTAAGGAGAGAAAGGGGTCTCAAGGATTCTCCTTAAACTGAAGAAAACATAGAATATTAAACAAATTTAAAGGCAGAGCATGGCAGTTTCATGGATTCTACTTTAACACTTCATTTGCTTAATAAGAGAAGATTCAATAGAAATAATGATGCACATACATAACTTACAAGAACTGAAAGAAACACACCATCAAGACATAAAGCCACATGGATCCCAAGTAGTGCTGCAAAACCCTGGTCTTCCTTTGCTAAAAGTGCTGGTAAAATATGTACAATATAGTCTCAAAACTATCCCAAGAGTCCAACCTCTGCTACTGAATGAAAAATTACATATATAGACCAAGCCAAACCATTCCCTAACCTCTAGGGGTCGAGCTCCTCCTTCTAGTAGCTGTTTCAACCAATTCTAAACTGAGCACTACAAACTAGGCAATCAAAACAACTTGCCTCTATAAACTTGGAAACCAATTCATTCATTAATTTTTTGCCATTTTATGAATGAATCTTCTAGAATAGGTAAAAAGTGCCATGTCAATCATTAAATTGCGTCAATTACATCAAAGAGGATGAAAAATCCCACCAAAAGGTCAAAACTGGTCAATGCTAGGTTTTCCTGAGCTGAAGGTGTAAAACTGGCCAATTTCCCCAACGCGTAGCGCACCTTTCAGGCCGCTTTTGAGGTACTTCCTGGCATCCAAATGTGGCACACGTTGGCTTGTTGGAAATTTTTGGATGTCTACTTTCCTGCCTAAGTGGAATTTTTCAATTTGGTGGCCATTTGCCCCTCCAAAATTGCAATCTCCCAAGATTGCTTCCTGTGTGTCCAAAAAGTGGCAGAAGGTCATGTTTTGCTTGTTTTTTGACCTTTTGGGGGCTCAAATCTCCATGAAACTTCTTAGCCATGGCTGATAAAGTGTATTTTGTCATGAAAAATCCACAAATGCAAACCTTTCTTGAAATGGACCTCCCCAACTTAAGGGTAGCACGCGGCGCTCTACGCGTTGAGCCAAAACCCCAACGCATAGCGAGCCTGAGCCCTACGTGTAGCGTGACTTTCAGATGTTTTTTGGAGGCCCTCCTGGTGTCCAAATTGGGTGCAGGATAGCTCGTTGGAAAGGTCTATGAGTCTACGTTCCAACCCAGGTGTAATTTTGCAATTTGGAGTTAATTTGCCTTATAAAAAATCAAATCTCCCAATACTGGTCAAAATGTGCCAAATGAGGCTGCCTCAAGGCAGAGTGCTGTTGCAGTCAACTTTTGAATGCCTTCCTCAACTCCAAATTGAGCTCATGATAACTCATGGGAAAGCTCTTTGTGTCTCGTTATCATTTGACGCATCAATAAAGTCATTTGGCCAACCAAGATAGGAAAAAATTTGATTTTCCCAAGGTCACTTCAGAGGTGCATTCGATTCTCCTGAGGAAACGATATTTTGACATTTCTCTAAAACCATGACACCTGTGTAAAAATTTAATGAGAGTTTTCTTCCTTTGCATGTTGTGGACAAAAACCTCTCTCAGTTTTCCAAAATTCATCTTTGATTGCTCTGAAACATCTTTTGAGTGAAACTTATCCCGATGTGTGAAACAAGGGATTTTGTCAAAATGAAGTGAAATGAAGGGGATAATGGGCTTCTAAATTCTTGGGGAAATTTTTGGAAGTAGGGAGGGATGTTAGGAAGTAGGGGAAAGTGGAATCGTGGAGATCAAGTGAGGGGAAGGGGTCCAAACGGGCAAAACACAGGCCTAGCCTAGAAAATTGCCAAGTGTGGCAAAAAACTAGGGTTTGTGCAAAAATGAGGAATTTGGGGGATCTCAGTGATGGGAAGTGTTTAATAAGGTACATTAATGATAGGGGAAGGTGTATGAACATCAGGATACAAATTTTTGACCCTCCAAGGGAATTTACCTCCAAAACCCTAGGAGAGGGAAATGGACCTTACCAAGGCACAACTGAAGCATGAACAAGGTGTAAAATGACCCAATGGAACCTGACATGATAATGAAAACCCTTTGAATGATGGTACACTCAGTAGAATGATGACATGGACCGACATTTGGACAACTTTAGAAGGAGTGAAAGCAAACCCTAGACCTAATGCCTATTGACCAAATTTTGCTTGAAGACTCTTTGAAATGACAAAATTTGACCTTGACACTCTGAGACCACTTTGTAAGAGCATATTTGATCACTGGAGGAAGGCTGGAAAGACTGACACTAACATGCTATATAAGCAAGGTGAGGGTTATTTTGAAAGGGGTTAGAGCATTTGAAAGGATAGCCCACTAAGTTGTTGTGAACTGTCATAAACTTGAAGAAGTGAACTAAAAGAGAGAGAGAGAGAGAGAGAAGAAGAAGAAGGTGCAAGGGAACACTGATACAATGGATGGTTTTAATCACTCTTCCATTATAAATACAGAACTGCAATTGTGTTCCCTACTCCATAATGTCGGTAACATTGTTCATTGAGTTGTTCATTTCGATACTTGTTTAGATGAGTGGTTTAGTTGTATGAAAATAGATGTTCATTGTGCATTCTTACATTAGTTTTCAATGTTGTATGTTGTGATTGTTTTTGCCTTTCCTTTGTGTAGGAATTGATTTTGAGCCGGCTTTGAGGGAGTTCTTCTTGGCTGCATAGCAATCTCCAAACAAATCTAGAAGGAGACTTAAGGTAATCCTCTTTCCATACTTTGTTAACTTATATTTGATAGATGAACATGTGTATAAGTTGGTAGCTTCTGCAAATAATATTACAGTCTGTCGAAGGTCCCGGGAATGCCTTTGAGGGTTGTTTTCATTCTCCATACACCATGCATTTTACCCCATAGCAGCTAGAGATTCCCCATTGAGAGATGTCAAGGAATATTGTATGGAAAAGTATATGGCTTGTGGAGTGTTCTCCTTCCTTAAGGAGTGAATTTATGGTGTTGCCCTACCTTAAGGGTTTGATCAATAAAGAAGCATTTCTATCTATTTATATCTTATTATTTTTGGGTATATTTGTATTCTCATATATTTCTGGGTTAGATCTATTACAGTCTCCAACAAATTCCTTAAAATGAGGGAGGCTCGGTTCCCAAACTCGAGATAAACTGTTGTTTTGTCTTTCACTTGCTCCGTTGCCTTCTAGTCCTCATGATTTCGTTGTTTGCACTCCTAGCTGATGGAGGAATATTTGAATAGAGGGGTAGTAAATGAGGAGGATTTACCTCCTATAATTCCTCTCCCTTGTCCCATTCAAGTTTTGACCAAGGTCTTTGCCAAAATTCCTTTCTTTTATCCTTTAATCCTACATTAAATTCACATTAGACCACAAAGAAAAATATCCAACTCTAACTCATCTCATAAACAAAATATAATCAAAAGTATGCAATAAGTTGTGAGAATAGTTGGTTTGACTAAGCTATAGGAGGTGAATTAAGGCCCATATAATTACCCAATGATGAGGATCAACAAGTATTTTTTTTTTCCATTCAATGCACAATGGGCCAAGCCCATTATGTTCAGTATTATTAATTAAGGTCCACTAGTTAGTTACATAGAATAAATTTAATGTGGCTTCACTAAAAATGCCCACCAAGGAGTTAGAAAGTGACTCTATGATTAGGATTCTCTAGCTAGCTATAAATAAGTTTGGATTCCTGTTTATGGATCATGTTTTGAAGTGTATTGTATGTGTGTATTAGCTAATTAAGATGTTCCCACCTCAAGGAAGAAAGTGAACAATATTGGGTTCCCTCCATAAAAAGGATCATTGTAGGTTGTTTCCCAGCCTTAAGGGTATTTTGATGAATAAAGTATTGATAATTTATGAATATTTTGTTTGTGATTCAATTTTAAGGGTAGAGAATCATTACATCTCAATCCACCCCCTGGACATTGAAAAACTAAATTGACTAGTTTAGGGAACAATGAATGTTGTGTATGTGTTATGTTCTTTGCATCTATTTTTGGCAGTTTTCAACACAGTTTTACTAAAACCAGTTTTGTGGTGCATGGTGGTTTTTCCCATGGTTTTGTAGTTTCATTTACGAAACTATGATTGTATACTAATCTAGCTGAAATGGATTGGTGTTTCATGGATTCCACAAGATATATATGTTGTATTTTAACATTGTACAAAAGAAGATATATTGAAAAAATCTTGTTGATTTTCCCGGTTTTGGGTTTCTAGGATAAAATATCAGTGTTTATGTGTGTGTTTTCCATTGCATTTTTTCTAGTTTATTTAGAATCTATTTGCAACAATTACTTGTACATGTTTAAAACCTACTTTTGGTATCATAGCAGTTGTGGCTTCAAGGGGACGCCTTTATGGCAAAGGGTTTGGCTTAGGCCTATGGTAGACCATGTTTTAGTGGGATATCTATGGAAGTGATTCTCATGGTGAGTGGTTCAAAGATAAATATCAAGAAATTCAATGGGCATATTTTTAAGTTGTGGAAACTCAAAATGGAATATTTCTTGCTAGACAAGATTAATGGATCATTGTGGATTTGAGCATTGCACCAATAGGGAAGTCAAAAAAAGAATGGACCAAGTTGGATCAAAACGCCAAGATCAATATGATTATGTCTCTTAGATACAATATTACTAAATGTTTTAATGGAAGCTACAGCAAAGGCTTTGTGGGACAAGTTAGGGGCTTTGTATCAATCTAATTCCCTGGTGAACATATTGTTCTTGTGGAGGAAGTTGTGTAACCTGAGCATGAAGGGCGGAGTCTCCATGACAAAGCATATGAATGCCTTCAATATTGTGATAAGTTGGCTATTATCTATTGATATTAATATTTCAGATGAAGATAAGTGTATCAGCTTGTTATGTTCTCTACTAGACTTGTGAAATAGTATAATTTTTGCCATAGGTAGTAATGCAACAAATTTAAGTTTTGATGAGATAGTCTCATCCTTATTATTGGAGGAGATGAGACAAGAAAACATAAATATACAGAATGTAGATGCCATTTCTATAAGAGGATTCTTACAAAATAAAAATAAAAATAATTCCTCAAGTAAGAGATCTAAATATCTAGGAATGTTCATAGAGGTATGTTGGAGATGTGGAAAAGTAGGGAATTATAAGAAATATTATAGGTCCAAAATTGTTCAAAAGGGGAAGGGACATAAATATACTCCTACAGAAGTGAAAACCTCCTCAGATGAAGGAGGGGATGTGCGCTTGGCTTCATCAAGTATGCATGTAGATCGTGAGGCATGGTTGGTTGTCTCAAGTGCATCATTTCATATGACTCCTGAAAGGGAGTGGTTTTAGAGTATGAAAGGTTTTGATGGTGGTGATGTTTTCTTAGAAGATGACTCAAAAAATATAATCATAGGACGAGGAAAAGTAAAGTAGAAGCTCATGGGTGAAAGGATTAGAACACTCTTGGTGTTCAACACATCCTAGGATTAGCTAAAAATTTGATTTATGTAAGCGAGATGAGTGATGCAAGTGTAAAAAAAATGTTTAAAAAGGATACATATATGATGGTTCAAGGAGAAATGGTATTGCTAATAGGATTTTGGATTGGAACTACATATAAGATATTGGGAAGAATTATTAGTGATGGATGTAACATTATATTGTTCTTGAGAGTGGATCAAAAGAAGGAAAATCTCTTGCAGCTTTTGGAGAAAATATTGTGCTATAGCATCAAAGATTGGGACATATCAAAGAGAAGGGCCTTCGAGTACTACACAGTAATGGAATGGTAAAAGGCATGTCTAATTTCTCTTTGGATTTTTATTTATATGAAAATTGTTTATATGGGGAGCATAATCAAGTAATATTGTCGTCTGGTTCTATGAGGTCAAAGAGAATATTATAGTGGTTCACAATGATGTGTTTGGACCAATGTCGATCCCGTCACTAGGTAAATTTATGTACTATGTCTCTTTTATATATGACTTCTAAAGGAATACATGGATCTATTTCCTTAGGAAGAAATTTGAAGCCTTTGAAAAGTTCAAAGAGTTTAAGGCTCTTATGCAAAATCAAACAGTGAAAAAATTTAGGTGATGAGAACAAGTAATGGTGGAGAATTCTATGGAAACAAATTTAAAGAATTATGTAAGAAGTGTGGTATAGTAAGGAAAAATACTACTACATACACACCTCGTTAAAATGGAGTTATAGAAAGGATGAATAGGATGTTGATGGAAAAATCAAGGAGCATGTTTAGTGGTACCAAATAAGGACAAGGATTATGGGTAAAGGCAGTAAATAGATCATCCTCATCATCACTAGATGACAAGACTCCACATGAGGTATGGAATGGTAAGAAATATTATCTTAAACATGTTAGGGTATGTTGTCCTCTGAGATAATTCTAGGCTAGGTAATTATGCCAGAGCATCTAAAATGTTTTGTTGTTTTTAATTTGTGGATGACCAATGTTTTAAGGTTATGTAAATAGGTACTGCATCCTAAATTACCTTAATATAATGAAAGGGTTGATTCTTTTACCTCTAAATAGTGATTTAGATTTAAAAATATTCGGAAATAGTAATTCTAAGAATTTATGAGTTTTAAGTATTCAAACAGAATATTTAAAATTATCATAAGAAAGATGTTAGTAAACTATGTTCACTACCCAAAAAAATGCATTTAAATTAATGAAAAAGTGACAATTAATGAACGTAGAGGAGTTAATTTAGACAGATAGTCTAAATTAACTAATCTTTGTAATATGTTATAACTTCACAGGGGATTTAAGATAGAACAGATACTCAGTTGTATCTTACCTAGATTTCATCAATAAAATAAATACATGTAGAAACAAGAAAATGAAATGAATAACTTAAGAAGAACTCACAAAGATGACAAGTAGTTTGAAGCAAATCCAGAATCCTTTTATTGATATCAGACAACTTCAAATACATGTAATTATTCTCATGAAATCTTATCGTAGGGGTTCAAACCTTTGCAATTCAATTTTTGGAATATTTATAGAAATTTTTCCCAAAATATCTAAACTTAAATATCTAAAACTGTTTGAAAATATCTAAAATTGTTTTTACAAAAATAGTGCAAAAATATAGAGAGATAAAACTGTTGAAGTTGTTGTCACCAATTTCGAGGATTTTTGGTGCTCGTGTGTGATGATTAATCTACTACTCTGTTGCTGATAATTGTTTATCACTGTTGACTCATTACTTACTCATTTACCCCAGTAACTTACCATGTTCTTCCCATCTTTCTTCATCTAGAATTGTGCATTTGACCAATTTTTTGAATGTTTCATCTACATCAGTGTATTTTTGGAAAGTTGGTTTAACCAAAAATAAATGATTTATCTCATTTTTTATGAATAAATCATAACTGAGGTCTTCCATAAAAGATTTACCTGTGATTGTACCTTTAATCTTAGAACATCTGGATTTATCTGTGGTAATTGAATATAATATCCTTTGATATTGTTCTAGATCAACCAATGTGTCTCCCATTCCCTGTAATCCAAGCATTCCTTTTTGATGTAGCATAGAGATTTTTTTGTGAAACCTTTGGATACTAGATTTGAGGTTATGACACTTGTTTTCCAGTTGCAGCATTAAGTTTTTCTTAGTGAGAATCCTTCTCACTTCCAAAATAGTCTCTTTTATTTCCTCGATGTTAAATTCTTCCAACTCATTTCTGGTTTTGGAATTCAAAACCCTTATCAATGTATTTGTTTTTCCTGGTTTTAAACCCAATTACTTCTTCACATCTTCTATTACTCCTTTGGCCCTCTTTACTAGTCCATGTTTATCAAAGATGATCTCAATTGAAGGCCATATATTAGTGATGGGCTCATTTATCTCTATCCAGATACTTTTCTTAGCCTGTATAATGGTGTCATCTATGATAAATTGTTTTTCTAGGAATTCAATTCTCTATGTAAGCTTGTGTGTCTTTTGTAACTCAGCTAAATATACATTATCAATCTTCAGTTTTTTCTTTTGTAAATTATTAAGCTAAGTTCTTAATTTTGAAATTTCTTTTACCCTTAATTGATAAATCTTCCATAGCCTTTGCAAGATTTGTTGTTGAGTCAGTTGATTGAATTTCCACAGTTGAAATGGTTGTTGATGTAGATGTTGTTTTCGTTGTAGATATAAATGGTATGGCTATCACTGGAACTGCTGAAAGGGCAACATTTTAGTCTTGGGTTCCCTATTGTTATTTTTCATTTAAAAAAAATTCAATCTCAATTTCCATTTTTTCTATATGTACATTATGTTCCATTATAATTTTAAACATGTTCTCCTTCTCTTATTCTAGCTAAACTATTTCTTTGGTTTGTGGATATTTTGTAGAAGGAAGCTTAATTTGTTTTCTCCAAGCATTTATGTCTGCATTTTTTTCTCTTGATTACCTCTTCTACTGCATTGATATTGGTGGGATCATATCCCGACTTTACTACTAAATCCTCTAATTTGATCCTTATATATTTAGCTAGGGAAGATATTTCTCCTATCTTCAACTGAGACTAAATTTTTTCTAAAGATGCTTGAAGCTTTGATATTGTCATAGCTGAATTGGTAAGAGAAGAATATATCATTTTACCATATTATTTATGTAAATCATTCTGGTCAATAGGATGAATTAAATTTGCATCAAAAGAAAATATTGATTTGGTGTAATCATTTGCACTTTTAGGATGAGTAATTTTGGGTTCCAAGAAGGTTATTTGCATATTTCCCTTCTTAGTATCAAAGGCATCAAGTATCCTGTGTTGTGAAGTCGATGTTTGCTTCCATAACTATAAATAAGTGGAAGCTTTCAAAGCTTCATTTCTATGCTTGATTTCCTTGTAGACTGTAAAAATACTCTGTTCTTTCTGAGGTCGCTGCATTTCTCATGTCTAAGATGATGATACATTTGCACTGCATGAAGACATAGGAGATCCAATAGTCATCCCTTCTATCCTAGGAGATGACGGCACAAATGGACCTGTCATGAAAATTGGGTGTTGTTGTGTAGTATCTTCTTGTTGTGTTTTTCCTGTATCATTTTCCTTCTGCCTCTTATTGTATATTTAAATTCCCTGGCTGAGATCTCTGTCACCATAGGGGAAGTACTGTACCTAGGCCTTTTTTCATGCTTTTCTATTAGTACAAGAGTCTATGATGTTGTAGTTGATATAACTTGTTCTTCTGCCTTCTGAAGTGTATTCTCCTACCATTCATCCTAGTTCATGTATTTTTCTATCTCGGGCCTAGGAGTGGGAGCATATGGGGTAGTTTTTTTCTCTACCCCTAATTTTGAAATTACTCCTAGGGGATCTTACAACCAGGTGAAACTAAGTTTGAAATTCATCTACTTCAAAATAGTTTATGCTTCCTTCCATGCTAATCTAGCATTACAAATAAAGGGTTGTACTTGAGTTTTGATTTTAAATTGAGCCTTTTTTTTAGTTGCTACAAAATGAATCTGATCCATGCTAATCATCTGTCTGATGTATTCCATTGCAAAATCTGGATAGGGACATAGTTAGGTAATCTATATAGAGGTAGTTCACATCCATAGATCCTAATCTCTGTATAATTTTGGTATAAATACCAATCTCTTGTTTTGGTTTATTCACTGAGATGTAGGATTTTTCTGATTTCTGACCCAATCCTTCGTTCTAAATCATTGTTTAGTAAACAAGATACAACATATCAAAACTGATCTACAAAGTCACTGAATGTGAACTCAGTGTTGTTCTTCCTCACCAAGGAGGTCCAATGGAATACTGATTGTAGATTTCCTTGGCTTTCCATCTTTTGTAAGGGCAAATAAAATCTCTCTAACTGATAAAACAGGAACAAATATACTAAAACAGAAGCATTTTTGAACACTCCTTCTGTAGAGAATTCCATGAATTGATTCTGCTAATAATTCATGATAATTGAAGATAAGAGATGGTGTTGAACCTCATGATTGCTTCATTTTGACACTCTCCCTTACATATTTTTCCCTTCCTTGACCATCATCATCAACTCAATAGGCATCAAAATAAAAAAAAAAAAAATTGACATGGTAAGGTATTTAATTGTCTTATCTTTCATATTTAATAATGTTCCTTATTATTACGAAGCACAGAGCCACCAACCAGACGCGCAGGGAAGGAAGTGGAAATGGCTCCGCAGATGAATTGGGTCATTGAGGAAGAGCAACCGGAGCTGCAGACGAGCGACACGGAGACTACGCCATTGCCAAGTGGCGCCATGGACGGATACAGATGTTTCATCGAGGAGGAGGAGCCTTCGTCACCGCCACGTCCCTAGCTGCCACCTCGATGCCTTGCGATTGCCACCTGGACTGCCACCTTACATACATTCAACATTCCATATGCCTACCTTGTAGACTTCCACTCAGTCGCCACATGTCTCAGGTTCATTGGGACTTGCTCTTTAGTTTTTGGTTTTTACTGGTTTTTTTTTTGGGGAAATACTACAATTTTAGGCTCTACAGTTGGGTTTTCCTTTCTCGTCTCCTCAAATACAATGATGCAAAACTTGTTAATTTAATGGTTTCCCATGTGTGGGAAACAAGATATTATTTTTGAGAAACTTTGATTAAGAACTGGTTTCCCTTCTGGGCAGTTCAATTATAGTTTTTTGTTGGTTGATGCCTCTCTTCTGGCATAGCTAAGTACAGGCTTCAGCCTCTATGTATCATAGTTTTCTTACATTAATAGAATTAGCATAATTTAGGAAAAAAAAAATGTTCCCTATTATTGATTTAATATTTGTATTGGCTACCGAATTCGCGTGATTCTGCAGCTAATCTCTGTTTCAGTAACTTATTCCATGGTTTACTAGGATCAAAGGTGCCAACTAAGAGGAGAAAGACATGGACAGGTAGAGATTGATCTCTTTAATGATTTCCTCGTGTTTATTAGAATCATATCACAAAGGATTGTTTGATTGTGTGGTCAAAGGGTAAATTCAACTTGGTTTCTGAACAGGTGAGCGAAAGTCCGAAATTCCTATGCTTCATGATTTGCTTTTCCAAATAGAAAATTGTGAGCAATGATATCTCGATAGTTGTTAGAAACTTAATTTAGAACTCTGTTAGCTAAGGTAGGTGTAAAATCTTTGAACAATTATTGACACGGGCTTTTAAAAATACAGTGCAGCAAACATGAACCAAAAAAAGTTAATTTTTATGTATGCGACAGTAATGTTTTAAGACTTTGTTTTTACTCTATTAATGAAGAAAATCCTTTGAAGTTTCAATGCATAGTTGACTATTCGATTGAAGTTCTATGACCACGTGTTTGTGGAGGGTCCTTGCAAACAGTGAAGCTTCTGCATTCACATATCTTTTCTTTATCATTTGTTACAGTTATTCATACGTTTTAGAATTGATTTGCAGTCTTGATTTCAATCAGATAGCGATAGCAATATTTCACTAATTGTTCCTTTTTCAAGTTGATCTATAATGATGCTAATGATAGTATAATCGATTTTCATATATTTCCTTATGATTTCAGAGTGTTTCATTTTAGAGCTTGATATATTTCTTTACAGTTTCATTTTACAGTATTTCATTTCAAAGTATGTGTGATTTCTTTATCGTTTTCATTTCAAAGCACGAGTGATTGATAATAAATAAATATGTGGTTTTCATTTTCAAAAGAATTTAATTTCATTTTGGTTTTTATAGGATTGCTAGACCGTTATATGATTAATTTTTCTTTTAGATTAAATTTATGTTGCAATAGATCAATTAAGTTTTCTTAATGAGATAGTGTGAGTTTGCTTTAAGTTTCATTTTGAAAGTGTGAAGAACACTTTTTATTTCATTAGAAAAGAGTAGGAATATTTCATGTGTTAAATCCATTTTCTTTGAAGAGTAAGATAGGAATAAATAACATCCTTAGAAGTAAATTTCAATAACTCAATCATGCACATTAATAATTTGATTTAATAAAAAGGACTTCTAGCATATATAGTGCAATTTCACTTCATAAGTCTACCAACTCCAGTCAAAAATTTATGTAACAATTTAAGACAATTAAATTGACAAACATTTTTGCGCCATTGTTAGGGAAGTGTAAATAGAAGTCTTAGTCTTTTTCGTTTTGATAAATTAAAAAAAAAAAAACAAACAAACAAACAAACAAGCAAGCAAAAAAAACATGATATGCATAGGGAAAGAGACTCTAGGGGTAGATTTGTAGGTAGAGGAAAGAGTTTAATTCCAACCAAATCACTCACCCCACCATGACCTCGTAGTGCCACACCACCCACACAAACTCGAATTCCATCCATAGCAGGAAAACACAAACTCTCTGAGGTATTTAGATCTGAAATCATACCTAGAGATTCACCAACTTCATCAACAGAAGCCATAATAGAAGAAGAAGATCCCACCTCTCCAACAACAGGAGTAATTTTCCTATCTTCAACTGGAAAACAACTTCTAGCTCAAGAGATGGAAGTTCCTGCTGAAGAAGAGGAAGAAGAAACCTATTTTAACACACTATTGATAGAATAACCAAAGGAAGCTAAAACCCAATTTTGGAACTAGAACCCTATATTAGTTCTAAAGAATCTACAATGGTTGGAGAAGGGGGAGAGGGAGAGGAGAAGATATAAATCCAGAACCCTTTGGATTTCCTATCCTTAATGACGATACAACTGCGACAATGAAAAATATCTCACCCTCTATCCTTCCAAACTTTCATGGACTAAGGAATGAAGATCCTGAAACATTTTTCTTTGAATTTGACATCTTGTGTAGATCATATGATTATCTTCATGATGCTCAAAAGTTTAATTTATTCCCTGCAACCCTTAAAGATGCAGCATTAAAATGGTTTATGAGTTTAGGAATAAAATCCATAAGAACATGGGAACAAATGAAAACTAGATTCTTAGAGAAATATAAGGACTATTGTATGCCCCATAATATTAAGGATGAATTCTTTAAAATGGTACAGAAAGAAGATTAAAATCTTGAAGATCTCTTTGAAAGATTTGCTTATAATGTTAAAAGGGAAAAAATTAATAATCTAGATAAGGAAACATTGAAAGCTCTCTTATTGAAATCCATTAGAGATGGGTGGATTGATATTCTCAATCTAATGGGTAAGAAATACATTTCTCAGTTGTCACTTGGAGAAATTTTTGAGTTATGCATACACATTTCAAGAGGCAAAGAAAGAACCGGGAAAAATCCAAGAGATCCTCTTTTATCAAGGACTAATAAATTTGTAGCTGGGACAGTAAGTACATCAAAATTAGGAAAATTGCTAGATAATTTTAAAACAAATATTTTAGGGAGTCTTAGTGAACAAATTGACGCCCTTAATATAAAAAGCAAGAAAAAAACTGAAAATGTTGCATTGTCCATTTTTTTCCCTAAGTGCAGAAAGAAACATAGCTTGAGAGAATGTCCTCTTGATTTAAAGAGTGTAGAAACTTGTGTTATATGTGCAGAAAATAAAGACACAAAATAATGTCCCTCAATACTAGATCTTAAAGTTTTCTATCAAGAAGAAGGAGTACAAAATCATATAGACCCTCTTTGTTTTATTGCTAAAAGACCTTGGCAGAATCCACAGCCAAATACAGCTCAAGGTTTTAACACTCAACCATTTGCATAATCATCACAAAGTAATTGGATTGCCTCAATGCCTTGGCAATCTTGGCCACAACCTTGATCACAAGGATGGGAAAATACTTATGGAAATTACCCCCAATACCCTTAATATCCTCAAATTCCACAATTTCAACAATCATATCCTACTTTTCCTCCGCAATATTATCCTCGGCCTATTCAACAAACCCAACCCAACAATTTGAATCCACAACTTTCATTACCATTTCCTCAAAGACTAAACCAATTGCCTACCCAACCACTTCCAAATCCAAACAATAATAAAAAATCACAACCTGTTTACAATATCGAAGGACAAAATTTCTAAACTTACATGATAACTCCACTAGATTTAAACAATGTTCAACCTAGATCTAGTAGAATATTAGATAAAAATCCCCCATCAATTGTTATTCAGGAAAGTGAAAAAGAAAATATCTTTGAAGAAGAGAAGTCTCTTAATGAAAAATAAATAAATAACTCAAAAACAAGTTACTCCAACACATTCAAATAACTCAACTCCTATTATGGAACAACCTTCAGTATCTGTTTCAAAACCACCATTTCCTGAGAGATTAAAAATTTATGAAGGGGTAGAAAAACAGATTGTATTGCCTGATTATGACATGTTAGATGAACTGAAGAATGTTTGCATAAAAATCCCTTTGCTACAAGCCATTAAGGAAATACCAATTTTTGCAAAGGAAAATAGGGAATTGAGCATAAAAACACCAGGAAGAAAACGAAAATAAGTCAAAAAATCCAACTAGTTGGAAATATTGCAGATATCATGATGGGTAAGACAACAATTCAGAAATATCTTGATCCAAGAAGTTCCATTGTGAAAAAACACATCAATGGTGTAGAGATCCAAAATACATTGATTGATCTAGGAGCAGCTATAAACATCATGAGTAAACAAACTATTAATCAATTAAAACTTTATAATCTTCACTATACACCTCTATTGTTACAATTGACAGATAGATCTGTAATTAAACATGATGGTGTATTAGAAGATATATATGTATCCTTAGATTCTTGGGAATACCCTGTCAATTTTATGAATTTAACACCCAATAATAACTTAGGAGGACATCTATTGATTCTATGAAGACCATGGCTAACTACAGTTGATGCTTTTATAAGTTGTAGATCTAGTGATATATTTATTTATGATGGGAGCTCAATAAAGAAATTCACACTTTATCCACCTACAAAAACAACAATAGAAGTTGAAAATGAAGAATGGATAGATGATGACATTGATATAAGACAAATATTTTCTACATCACAAATAGATGAGGAAGATCAAATTTTGAATTTAATGGAAAACAATGAATCTTCATCATATCGTGAATCTAGTCAGAGTTTTCAAGAACAATGAAATATTGAATATTTATCATCTCGTCAATTATCCTTTCATTCTATGGAAATTCTACAATTGAAATCTTTCAAGGAAAAACTTTGAATATCAATAATAATTTGGAAGAATTTTAAAAGAAAGAATTAATAAAGATGTTACAAGAACATTCCTCTGCTAATGCAAGGGAATATACTGACATGAAGTGAATTGATCCTAATACTTGTATACATCATATCTACATTGAAGAAAATTTCAAACCAATTCGACAACCTCAAAGTGAATGAATCCAAATCTAAGGGAACTGTTAAGGAGGAACTACAAAAACTGTTGAATGTCAATTTCATCTATCCTATAGAAGATAATTAGTGGGTTTCACCCTTAGTAATTCTTCCTAAAAAGAATGAAAAATGGAGAGTATGTATTGGCTATAGGGAATTTAATAAATCCACTTTAACAAATCACTTTCCACTTCCTTTCATAGATCAGGTTTTAGATACATTGGCAGGAAACAAATATTTTTCATTCTTAGATGGTTTTAGTGGGTATAATTAAATCCAAGTAGCCCCAGAAGACCAAGATAAAACTATCTTTACCTGCCCATGGGGAACTTATTCTTACCAATTACTTCCTTTTGGATTATGTAATGCACTTGCAACATTCCAAAGATAAATATCAAACATTTTTTCTGATCTAATTCATGATTTTGTGGAATTGTATATGGAAAATTTTACAGTTTATGGAAATTATTTTGAAGAAGCTCTTAAATTTGGAAAATTTTCTCATTAGATGTAAAGAGGCAAATCTCTCGTTAAGCCATGAAAAATGTTTAATGATGTTTACTGAAGGAATCGTTTTAGGACACCATATTTTAGGGAATGGAATTAGAGTGGACACATCTAAAGTAGAAGTTATTTCTAAATTATCAATTCCAACTTGCCAACGAGATGTTAGAAATTTTATTTGTTTCACTGGTTACTATAGAAGATTCGTAGAAAACTTTACAAAAAATGCATCTCCACTTTTCAAACTGCTCACAAAAGACTGTGAATTCAATTGGCCTTCGAAACATTAAAGGAGAAAATCTCTGAAGCACCTATTCTTAGAGGACCAAACTAGAAACTACCTTTCCACATCTCAACTCATGCTTTAGATGCATCTTTAGGAGTTGTACTAGGACAAAAGGGTTTAACTCCTTATGCCATTTATTACAAAATTAAAAAGTTGACTCCTGCGGAGTTAAATTACACTGCAACAGAAAAGGAGTTTTTAGTTGTTGTCCATGCCATCAATAAACTCAGTCATTACATTATTGGTTATGAAACATTTGTACATACAGATCATTCTGCAGTTAGGTACTTAATGAATAAACTTGTTACTAATGGCAAAATTACAAGATTGTTGGTGTTGTTGCAAGAGTTTAACATCACTATTTTGGATCGACCTAGGAAACAAAATACAGTTGCTGACTTTTTGTCTAGAATTCAAAATGATACTAATGATGTACCCATGGAAGAAAATTTCCTTGATTAATACCTTTTGCAGTATCTACTAAATCACCTTGTTTTGCATATATTTCTAATTATTTGGCTATAGGGAAGTTACCATCATATTTATCTCCTCAAGAAAAAAGGAAGGTAATTCAAATTAGTGCATCTTACTCCTGGATAAATAAAGAATTGTATAAAACAAGACCATACCTGATCATTCGAAGGTGTTTTAGAGAATATGAATTACTTGAGATATTGAAAGTGTGTCAAGATGAGCCATGTGGAGGACACTTCGCTAATAAAATAACTTCCTACGAAGTCCTTCTCTTAGGATATTATTGGACTTCCCTTATTTAAGGATGCCAAGGAGTATGCCAAGAGATGTGATAGTTGTCAAAGGATGGGGAAACATGTTCCCTTTGATGAAATGCCTTTACAACCTCAGGGACTTATTGAGCCGTTTGAAAAATGGGCTCTCTATTGTTTTGATCCAATGAATCCACCATCGAGATAGAAAAGGTACATTCTTGTTTGCACTTATTATTTTACAAAATGGGCAAAAGCTAAAGCACTTCCTGTTGCTACTAAAAATTTTGTAGCTTCATTTCCTTTTGAGGATATCTTTACTTGTATTGGTGTCCCAAGGGAAATTGTAACAGATCAAGGTACACAATTTACATCCAAGTTGGTATAGAAGATAATGGAGGAGTACAAAATCAAACATTGGAATTCCACTCCATACCATCCAAAAGCAAATGGACAAGTAGAGTCCACTAATAAAGTAATTGAAACAATTCTCACCAAAACTATGCACCTGCATAGAAGAGACTAGGTAGAAAAGCTTCAAGAAGCTTTATGGGCATACCGTACCACATGGATAAACACTACAGGGCATACTCCCTATAAACTTGTTTATGGGAAGCAATTCCTTTTTCCTATTGAGTTTCAAATAAAAACTTTCAAGACAATAGTTAAATTGGGTCTTGATCTTTTAGAGGCACAAAAACAAAGAATGGAGCAGCTAAATGAGCTTGATGAGTTAAGACAATATACAATCCAAAGAACCAATTTAGTTCAACAACAGAGATCCAGATGGCATGAAAAATATATTAAAGAAAGAAATTTCCAGCTAGGAGATTGGGTATTACTTTTTGATTCAAAGTTCAAAGATTGCCAAGGGAAATTTCAAAGTCATTGGCTTGGGCCCTATGAGATTTAAACAGACTTTGATAATGGTGTAATTAGGATCGGAACTATTGATGAAGAAAGGATCACCTTTCTTGTGAATGGTCATCAATTAAGAGTCTATCATAAGGCATTGAAAAAGGAGGAGTTTATCAAATATTTGTAGGACAACACTGATTTCCAGTTGGTTAAGAAGGATTTTCCTTCTCCTCCAACTTGACTCACAAGCCTTTTTCTTATAAAAAAAATTAATCAAAAATATATATATATATATATATATATATATATATAATATTATTATATATATATATATATATAAACATGAAAACCAACATTGTTGGCATTTTTATACAGAAAATTTAGGGTGAAAACCAAGTAATTCTGGCATCCTAAATTTTCTTTCCCATTCCTATTTTCTTTTTATCCCTCCGTTTCTTTCTAGAATAAAATAGCTACAGAATTGCTAAGAATCTACAGCTTTGATGGAATTCTACAGTGTTAGGTCCCTATAATACTAGTGATTACCCCATTACTATTGTAGTTGTATCCCTTATTAATATTGTTGTGCCCCTATTGTCCCAATATTGTTATTACTATGCCCCATAGAATCCCTTTATTGTTATTTTTGTGGCTTTATATTATTATTGTTAGGTCGGCTGGTTTATAGTGTGACTCCTTAGACTCCTATATATAGAAAGGAGGTTTTGTCATTTGTATCATCCAAGAATTGTTCATTTATGTAATGTAAAGGAGGTTTCCCCCTCGAAGAGGCTGAATTCTAAGGCATTCAACTATATTTTCTATCTCTTTGTGAGCTGGTTTCATAACATTTGGTATCAGAGCTTTGGATTCTAGGGTTTCGCTGCTCCAAATAGGTCATCGTGGCATTTTCGCTATAACTCTTTTTCGGCGATGTTTCAGAGTCTAAAAAAAAACCCATTTGAGACAAAATCGCACTAAACCTCAAGTCTGAATTTCAGAGCTTTTCGCACTATATTTGCAGAGGTATGATCTGAGGAAGTTGGTCTTTTTCCAAACTCTTGAATTACATTCCAAACAGGTGACCTGGGGAAAATCATCATAACTTTCTCTTTGAGCATCAGATTGAAATTTCATAAGAAGGTACAGAAAGAGGACGGACTGTAGTTTTTTGTATATATTTTTCAGAGCCAAAGGTCGAAACAGTGACTTGTGGTATGTCATACAAGTTCGCTCTACTGAACTAGTCTATAATCAGGTCACTGTGGGAGATTTGGCATAACTCTTCCCTGGAAAATCCAATTTGGATCAGACTGGTGGCACTAGAAAGAGGACGCAGAGGGCTATCATATTTCGTAATTTCAGAACTGGATGATCTAAAATTACAGAGATACATCAGACTCAATATCAAGTTCCTACAAAGTGAAAAAAGGTGTGTAGTTTTTTTCAAATTTTTTAATAAGCTTGGTTAGTAAAGCATTATTATTGGTAATTGACGCCCTGAGGAAAGAAAATGAAAACACCTAGTAAGAAACCTGAAAGCTCTATCATGACTCTTGAAGAAGAGGAAGAAATGCAACATGATATATCAAAATTACGAGACCAAGTGCAACATGTTTCACTTGCACAAAAAGCAACAGAATTTAAGATGGATGGTTTAAAGAAAGGTCTAGAAGCTAAGATGGATGGTTTAAAGAAAGGTCTAGAAGCTAAGATGGATGGTTTAAAGAAAGGCGTAGAAGCTAAGATGGATTGTTTAAAGAAAGGTGTAGAAACTAAGATGAATGACGTGGAAGCTGATAATTTGAAGACAGGCATGGAAGATTTGAAGACAGATTTGACAAAGTTTTTACAAGAAATGCTTACTAATGGTGAAAGGGTAGTAAAGGAAACTCATGATGAGAACAAAAGAAATGTTAATCATGATTTCATAGACTCTAATGTTGGATCAAATACCCACCATATTCCAAAAATCGATATGAGGAAGTTTGATGGCAAGGATCCCGCAACATGGATACTACAGATGGAGCAATTTTTCGATCTCAATAATGTGCAAAACACACAAAAGGTATGTATGGTAACTTTATATTTGGAACCAAATTAGTTTGTATGGTATCAATGGCTTTGCTCTAGTAAACAAATTATCACTTGGGCAATTTTTACAGAAGATTGACAACACATTATGAGGATACAAAAAGCAACACCCTTTTTAGCCAATTGATAAGTCTCAAACAAAAGGGTTCAATAATGAGCACATTAAGGAGTTCCAAAAATTAAACATAAGGGTAAAAGATATTCCAGAGGAGCATAGATTGATGTGTTCATAGGGTCTTTAAAGGATAATATCCAACATGATGTTCGCCTTTGGGAACCTGATTCATTAAAGAGGGCATTCAGGTTAGCAAGAAAAATGGAAAGCAAAATATGGCAACCAGGAAGCATACCACTCACAACTATAAAGACGGAAGTGTTGTTTCCCCTAGTCTTCCACAACCTATAAGGTTGACACCACAACAATTGGAAGAAGAAAGAGCAAAAGG
>APFE031717697.1:0-40659 GCA_000404065.3 Pinus taeda | reverse complement strand
GAGATTATTTGTTGGAGATCTTTATTTGTTGGAGTCGAGATAATTTGTTGGATATCTTTATTTGCTAGGACTGAGGTTATTTGTTGGGTATCTTTATTTGGTATGGCCAAGATTATTTGCCTGAGATCTTATTTGTTGGGGCCGAGATTATTTTCCAGAGTTGAGCTTATTTGTTAGGACCAAATTCATCATTATAGGAGGGTCGAGTTGCTGACTATAGGAGTGTCGCATTGATCGAGTTATTTGTTGGAGTTGTATTACAGGTTCTCATATTAATATTCTCCATGTAAATATCTCGATCAAAATAATAAAAGTCTAGCTGTGCCTTAAAATATTTCTAATGTAATTGTTTATTTGTTTTGCATACAAAGTGTTCGAAGAAAAGCTTGCACACAAAGTGTTTGTCAAAATTCCTAAAAGAGAATTTAATATTTTCGCAAGTTGTGCTAGCATATTTCAGATACAGGATATTACAGAAGTTACTCTATAGTGTTTTTTTTCTTGGTTAATTATTTTTTACTTTTTAGCAATTAATAATTTCCCGAGTTTTCTCACTCAAGCCTCCAAAGATGAAGTATGTCCTGTTAGTTTTTGTAGCATCGGAGGTGTTCTAGTCTCGAAACTTTGTGGAGAGGCTAGAATACAGGGGTCCTCCATAACCCAGAAATCGTTTCTGGAAATTCAACCTAGAAGTGTCTCAATTAGATTATTAACTTATTTTTAATGTTTCCTAAGTCTAAACTTAGGAAAACTAGTTAATTAATCAAAATTAATTGAGATAAGGTGTGAATCATCTAAAAACTCACACAGATCAACAAAAAATTAATTTGGGCCCTTGATTAAGTTTTAATCTTGGCCGTTGGAGGTCCAACAAAAGATTATAAGAAGAAGTCAATAAGTAGATGGAGAATACACCAGCGCAAACACTTAGTGATCTAGGCAGATTGAATTTCCAGAAGCAATGTGATTCAGCAAGAGGATTTGAGCCAGAGATCAAGTAGCAGGTGGTAAAGGAGTGAGGCAATATTCCGGTGGAGGTTTCTTATGCCGAAAGAGTTAGATTGAGGGAGTCTAAGTTTGCCTAGAGGGACTGCGCAAGGATTGCGCAAGCAGCAGTAGCAAAATAGTTCGATCTAGCTGGGGGAGTAGTCGATTTGATAGCTGGTGGTCAAAATTTTGATCGGGAAGACCAGTGAGTCAGTTTCAAAGTCAGAGAGAAGCAGAGTTGAAGATCTCAGGAGTTTCCGGAGGCAGCAGCAAGGCCTGCACAAGCACTATGCAGAGGTTGACGCAAAAGGAAGTGTGAATTGCTGAGGGGCCAGTTTCGGGCGCTGAAATCAACTATGGGGTGAGGAAAAATCCTCATAATAATTTTGCCAATGATTCTTTCAAATTGGATTGCTAGTTCGACATCCAAATTATTCTACTCAGATTTTCTTCTAAAGAATAATTATAAAACCCTCATCTGTTGCACTAGTTTTCCCAAATTTGGTTTTCCTAGGAAAAATTGTCCAAAAATAACTTGTCAAAATTCTTGTGTGCTAGAATTTATCAATTTCCGGTACTTTGTTTTCTGCAGTATTTTTATGGTGAAACTTGCAGTTGTGATTTTATTCATTGTTTGTCGTAGCAAATAAACTGCATAATTAAATTTACAGTTACGAGGATAATTTCTAGTTGCTCCAATAGATGAAATTTTCACATGGTATCAAAGCGTGATTAATCAGCCAGGAAGCTCAGAAGCAAAAGAAGAAAATTTTGTTGTTCAAGAGGGAGCAACAAGCTGAAATTTTCTGGTGTTGCGCAATGCCTAGCCACGTAGTCCAAATTGCTAGGAAGAATTCAATTTTCAATTGCAGGTGGAAGAAAAGGTTCGAATTTCCCAGAATAGTGATTCCCACAAGTAAAGGGAGCAACAACAGCTTAGATTCCCGCTGAGCAGATTTCTTGGTTGGGCGCAGAGGGTTTTGTAGCAGTTGCTAGAGCAAAATCAGTCTCGAGGGGAAGAGGAATAGCACACATAATTGTCTTTAGTAAATTCTTCAATATGACCATGCACAAAATTGACATTCAAGGGGCTTCAGATTTGTCTTCTAGGTTAGAGGACAAATTTACTTGCTTATCAAGCTCATCTTCACAAGGTGTCTTGTATATAGACAGTGGAGCGTTAGCTCACATGACAGGGGTTAGAGAATATTTCTCTAGCTACAAGGGGGAATAGATGGACTTTCAGATTACGATGGGAAACAGAATGAAGTGTAATCCAGTGGGGAGAGGTACCATCAATTTTCAGAGGGATTTAGGAGCAAGTACCAATGCTATAGATGTACTGCATGTGCCAAGATTGGGTATGAACCTGATTTCAATATCCCAATTATAGGATAAGGGATACGATATTCACTTTGTAGGGAAGAAAGTATTTGTCAAACACTCAAGCTGGAAGAGGGTGAGACAGATTGGAGTTCGAAGCAACAAATTGTATAGGTTGTCTCGACTCTCCAATGGCACTACTAGGCTATGTCATATGGTTCGAGTTCCAATTCGAGTTCGGAATTTTCCGATGAGGTTCGTATGAGGTTCGGCGTTAAGTTCGATTATATATATATGACATAGAATAATAAAAAATCAAAATCAATCAATAAAACTATATGAGTAGCAGCGAGCACCCACAAGCCACAAATCACGACCACTATTAACTTCACGCTCTGGGCGGCGAGGACAAGCAGCGTCTAGAAATTGAATTCAGGAAATTGCAAAGAATACAACACACAGCGGCAACACTGAGCACAATAGAGTGAATACACTCAGACTGAAATTGGCTTATGAAAATCTATCGACAACCATGGTAAATGAAGCCAAACCAGTGTCCACCACTGGAAACTAATTGGTTGGAAGCGGAACAAGAGAAAACCATGTGTTGCCCATGGTTTTTGTCATAAACCTTAAAACAACTGACAAAAACTGCCCGAAATCTAACCTTGAACCCCAAAAAAAAAATTATAATTATAAAATTGGGCTTCAAGTTCGTCTTTAGGTTCGCCTTCAGGTTCGAATTCGTTGAGGTTCGAATTTGAGGTTCAACTATCAGGTTCGAAATTGAGGTTCAACTATCAGGTTCGAATTTTAGGTTCGACTATTAGGTTCGCCAAACCTAAACGAATTTGAAATTTTTTTTGGGTTGGTTCGAAATTCGGCGAACCCTGTGACATAGCTAATAGGCAATGACAGTAGCAGTGGGAAGGAACTAAATGAATTATGGCATAGGAGAATGGAACATCTACAACATGGACCACTCAAGATGCTCAGCGAGACAATAACAGGGGTTCCAAAACTTGGCACAGAACATGATGATGTGTGCAAAAGGTGTGTGCTTGGGAAGTATGCTAAGGCAGCATTCCCAAGAAGTGAGAGCAGAGCAGATGGAGTGTTAGGACTTATACATTTAGATATTTTTGGCCCAATGTCCACTAGAGCTCTAAGTGGTGTTGAATACTTCGTCACCTTTATTGATGACCATTCCAAAAAAACCTTGATCTAGAAGACCAAGGATGAGGTCTTCGATTGTTTCGGGGAGTTTAAGGCTCTCATGGATAATGCAACAGGGAAGAAGATCAAAGTGCTTCGCTCAGATAATGGTGGAGAGTATATTGATAAGGACTTCATAGATTTTTGTGCGAAGGCATCAAAAGGGAGTGGACAACTCCTTACAATCCAAAGCAAAATGGGGTAGCAAAGCGGAAAATCATAAACTATAGTTGGGGTTGCAAAAGCAATGTTATATAACCAGGATTTGCCCAGGTTTCTATGGGCAAAAGCATGTAACACAACAATGTACATTCAAAACAGGACTCCTCATAGAGCATTAGGGAAGAAAACGCCAGAAGGGGTCTTCACAAGGAAGAAGCCAGAAGTTAGTCATTTCAGGATCTTTGGCAACGTTTCTTATTGCCACATGCTATATGAGAAGTGCACCAAATTGGATTAGACTGCAGAGAAGGGGTTTCTCGTTGGGTATAGTGAAACCTCCAAGGCATACAGGATCTACATTCCTAGGAAGACTGTAGTGAGACGAGATGTAAAGTTCATGGAAGATCAAGCTCTCAAGAGATCACGTGAGATGTCTGAAGGTGATCATAATCAGTCAATTGAAGCTCCATTGGTCTAACAGCAGGGGCGGTGACAAGGGAATCCAATGGGACCAGTAGTGGGACAGTCACAGGGATCTAGTACAGTGAACAATATTAGAATTTCCTTAGGAACAGGGAATCCAGTAAGATCTTAGGAGACAGAGCAGCAAAAGCAAGATGATGAGGAGTTGGTTGAACCTCCCAACACCAATGGTTGAACCAACAAAGAAGTTCGTCAGACATTGAGAGATGTAGAGGAGTTCGTTGGAGCTCCTAAAACGAACAAGAGAGAGCGCAGACAGTCTGACAGATATCAAGCATTGGTAGCTTTTAGGAAGCCGCACAACATCAGGTGTGGGTAGATTCCATGGTAGAAGAATACAACTCTATCACGATGAATGATGTTTGAGAGCTGGTGTCGAGGCCTGAGGATAGGTCAGTTGTAGGTTGTCGATGGATCTACAAGATCGAGTATGTTGCAAATGACAACGTGGAGAAGTAAAAGGCTAGGTTTGTAGCAAAGAGGTATGCATAGAAAGAAGGGTTAGATTATGAGGAGACCTTCGCCCCAGTTTCCAAATACACTTCTATCCAGTCAGTTATATCCCTAGTAGCTTAGATGGGATGGAAGATACCAAATGGACTTCAAGACAACATTCTTGAACTAGGCGATAAAGGATGAGGGTGTACATAAAACAGCTAGAGGGCTTCGAGAATCATGAGAGGCGCACTCATGTGTGCAAACTGAAGAAAGCTTTATACATACTCAAGCAAGCTCCTAGGGCATGGCATGGTCGGATTGACAACTACTAGCAGCAGATGGGATTCGTCAAGAGTGACGTAGATCCCAACCTTTACTATTTGATTGTAGAGGGTGAGCCACTCATCCTAGTATTGTATGCGGATGATCTCTTCCTGACAGGATCATCAGGGCTTATACACGGCTGCAAGAGGAACCTGCCAGCAGAGTTTGATATGAAGGATTTGGGGTTGATGCATTATTTCCTAGGATTGGAAGTATGGCAGAAGGACGAGGAGATCTTCCTTGGGCAAGGAAAGATATTCTGAGGAGGTTCAGAATGCAGGATTGTAGACCCATGTCTACGCCCGTGATCACCAACTGGAAGAAGATAAATGCTTCAGATGACAAGGTTGTTAACCCCACCTTGTATAGACAGCTTATCAGTTCTCTCATGTATCTGGTCAACACTAGGCCAGATATCTGCCTTGCATTTAACACCCTCAGGCAGTTTATGGTAGAACCAAAGAGACTACATTGGGCAGTAACAAGGCATATTTTGAGGTATGTGTGTGGCACAATCAATTATGGATTGAGATATCCCCAAGTGGATAAGATCAGACTATGTGGATTCTCAAATGCAAATTGGGCAAGCAGTTTAATGGATAGGAGAGTACCCTCTAGGTACTGCTTCAGCATTGGATCAGGGGTGGTTTCTTAGTGTAGCAGGAAGCAGAAGTCAGTAGCACTGAGCTCTGCAGAAGTTGAGTATATCGCAGCAAGCATAGCTACGTGCGAAGCTACATGGCTTTGGAAGCTACCGACAAGCTTGTTCAAGCAAAGGATGGAGGCGACTAGTGTCTACTGTGAGAATCAGAGTTGCATCAAGCTCTTTGAGAATCCATTGTTTCATGCCAAGTCAAAACACATAGATATTCGGTGTCATTTCATGAGAGATTGTGTGCAGCGTGGAGTGGTCCAGCTACAGTATGTTCCCACAAATAAGCAAGTTGCAAATATACTCACAAAAGCTCTAGGTAGAGCTAAGTTCGTCTATTTCAAAGAACAGATGGGTATGGTGGAGAACCCATTTCAGTAGTTGGGACAGTTTATTTTGGATGCTTCTCAGTTGCAGTTGTTGCACTTGCAACAGCAACAGATGAGAGGGAGTTGTAGTGCAGATGCAGAGTTGGCAGCAGTATAGTAGTGTCAGCGGTAGCACAGATGCAGCATTAGAGTTGCGCAATGGTTGATGGGCAGTGGCAGGCACTCACAGTGGCCAGGCATCAGTAGCATGACAGAGGGTGATACAAAGACAAGGTGTTGTAGAACTACGACACTAGAACACCTTCCTCGCTAAGAGGGAGTGTTAGTTTTTGTAGCATCAAACATCTCTAGTCTCGAAACTTTGTGGAGAGGCTAGAATACAAGAGTTCTCCATAACCCAGAAATCATTTCTGGAAATTCCACCTAGAAGTGTCTCAATTAGATTATTAACCTATTTTTTAATGTTTCCTAAGTCTAAACTTAGGAAAACTGGTTAATTAATCATAATTAATTGAGATAAGGTGTGAATCATCTAGAAACTCACACGGATCGACAAGAAATTAATCTAGGCCCTTGATTAAGTTTTAATCTTGGTCATTGGAGATCCAACACAAGATTATAAGAAGAAGTCAATGGGTAGATGGAGAATACACCAATTCAGACACTCAGTGATCTAGGCAGATCGGATTTCCAGAAGCAAAGTGATTTAGCAGGAGGATTCGATCCAGAGTTCGAGTATCACGTGGCAACGGAGTGAGGCAGTATTGTGGTGGAGGTTTCTAGTGCCGAAAGAGTCAGATTAAGGGAGTGCGAGTTTGCCCAAAGGGACTACGCAAGGATTGTGCAGGCAGTAGCAACAGAACAGATCGATCTAGCTGGGGGAGCAGTCAATTCAATAGCTAGTGGTCAAGATTTTGATCAAGAGGACTAGTGAATCGTTCCAAAGCCACAAAGAAGCAGAGCTAAAGATTTCAAGAGTTTCCAGAGGTAGCAACAGCAAGGCCTGCCCAAGCACTACACAGAAGCTGACACAGAAGGAAGTGTGAATCGCTGTGGGGCCAGTTTCGGGAGTTGAAATCACCTATGGCGTGAGGAAAAATCCTCGGAATAGTTTTGCCAATGATTCTTTCATATTGGATTGCTAGTTTGGCATCCAATTTATTGTACTCAGATTTGTCGCTGAAGAATAATAATAAAATCCTCATCTATTGCATCAATTTTCCCAAGCTGGGTTTTTACGAGGACAACTGTCCAAAAATAACGGTGTCAAAATTCTTGTGTGCAATAAAATTTCTCAATTTCCAGTATTTTGCTTTCAGCAGTATTGTTATGGTGAAAATTGCAGTGGTGATTTTATTCATTGTTTGCCATAGCAAATACACTGCATAATTAAATTTACAATTAGGAAAATAATTTCCAGTTGCTACAATAGATGAAATTTTCACACGTCCTAATGCCTAGGCCTTAGTGGTGTTGTATAAGTCTAGAGTCAATGTATATTACCATGACACTCATTATCCAAAGTCTTACGAAATTGCATTAGATTTTTCTAGGATTTTTCTAAGTTAAAATCTCTAAACTGTTTTTTGGTTACTGTAGAATTTACTTGTAATTTTGCTACTGCTTGAAAGAACAAATCTGAAACTAATTTGTAACCACCAAAACACATAATTTCTCTACCAATTTGCAGTAGAATAGAACAGAATTAAAAACACATTCATACGATACAATAACACAAAATTTTCTAGGGAACCCAACTGGGAAAACACTTTGCTTTGTTGTAGAATCTTACTAACAGAGATTGAGCAATTGATAACTTTACATGGCTACAATGTTTTAATAGAGAACACACTTATTTCACTGCTTAACCTGAGCTTGAAACCTCTCTTGTAAGGACTGAGCTAGTGTAAAGAACCATTTCTGAAACCATAAAGATTTACTAAACTATAAATATTGTAAGGAGTTTTTATAGAGCTATCTATTCTAAATAGGGTATGAAACTTTAAGAAAATTTATGTTCTGAATTTATGCAAAACTTCATATGACTAATCGCTTGATTCAAAAATAAGTACTTACTTGGTCTCTTGCGGATGTTTGTTGCAGATGAGAATGTTTCAAAACTCTTCCAGTTTGAATGTTTCAGAACTCTTCTGTTTGCTCCCGTTTACCAAAAGACCGAAACCACCCAGCCAAACTGAGCAGAACCTCGCTACTCAGTCCAGTAAGCTTCTCAGTTGAAGCACTCTGTTACCCCATACCCAGAAACCTCAGAACAACCAACTCTCCTGCCGTAGGTAACTCAAGTTTACTTCTTCAGTATCCCTTCATTCTTCTTTCTTCTTTCCGATTTCCCCCTTCCCAAACTCTTCTTTCTGGTTTATAGATTGTTTCTTGGCAATGGTCGTCCTTCCTCCAGCTCCCACCACTTCATTTCCTCATGACACCCTTCCCATGTCGTGTCATATACATTTTTTTTTTCTAAAAGGGTATATTGATTTTTGATTAACTTTCCTTTTTCTGATTTTAATATAAAAGTTAAACTTACATTAAAATACTTTATCATTATAAATGATGGCGGACTGGCGAACAAAGGAGCTGCACGCGACCTAGGATCCCTCACATCGCTTCTGCGCCCCCTGCACCTGGCAGCGCTGCTGCTAGGCCCGCGCTCTTCATCTGCTGACCTCCCCTTCTTCATTCCTGGGCCTCCTGCCCTCCCCTAGCACCGGGGCCTCTCCCTGGTTGTCCTCACGATGTTATTTCAGAGATCTGACTCTCCAATGGCAGAAATGGATCCCCTGCCTCAGGATCCAGAGGACTTTGAGAAAATGTTTGCCTCTCTCATTCCTGAGAGCGTTGCGGGAAATATCCGACCTACAGCCTCCAAGTTCATCAAGAAATTAGATGAAATACCAGAAGTATCCCTACCTCCTTCCCTCCCAAGGAGAGCAGCAATCTCATTAGCAGAAAGAGGCCTGGTCGGTCAGTTCGCGGGACTGTGGCCCTCCCCAAGATTAGTCCAGAGATGGGTCGAGCGAAACTGGAACTCGATGGTGCAAGGGAAAATAGCAATCAGGTTTTGTGGCAGAGGATTTTACACCTTTCTATTCGAATCAATGGAGGATAGGAACCTTATCTTCAGAAACGACCCCTATTTCATGGACTCCCGGGGACTCTACTTAAACAGATGGACTCCAGACTTCGACCCAGAAATGGACGTCCCCAACGCTGTCCCCGTCTGGGTTCGTCTGCCCCACTTGCCGCTTCATTGCTGGGGGGATGAGTCAGTCAAAGCCATAGGGAACGCAGTTGGAAAATACATTGACAGATCTGAACCAAAGGAAAACATGCATGCATGCGCGAGGATCTATGTTGAAGTAGATTTGGGGAAAGGACTGCCGGAAGCAATCAAACTCAAAGTCGACCAGTGGACGCACATTCAGCAAGTGGACTACGAGCAGCTACCTTCAAGTGCAAGGTATGTCATGAATATGGGAATTTCGCTAATAGATGTAGCAAATCTAAAACAAATGTTCCTGAAGGCAATGTCGAAACCTTCGAGGGAGCTTGGGAGCAAGTCAAAAAGAAAAAACCAAACCCCCCTCCAGGCCCAAGCTCAAAGGTTCCCCTGGAAAACCCCTCCCTTACTTCTCATCCCTCTAGCTCTGTCCCTTCTTTCCCCTCCTCCTCCAACCCCTTTGAAAACCTGTCCGCAGAGGACCCTACATCCCCCCTCCTTCCCCCAGAGGCACCGCCATTGTTATCTCCTCCCCTCTCTCCCTTCCCCAGCTCTCTCCCCCCCCAACAGTGGAAAGAATCTTAACCCAAACTAAATCAAAGGAAAACAACCTCTCCGCATATCCCCCCAGAAAAATTGGTAGAAAGTCTAATAAAGAAATCAGAGATGAAAACGCCGCAAAAGAAATGGCCACCGGAATGCAGCAACCAATGGACACATTTCTAGACAAATCAAAAGGAAGCGAAGAAAAGATGAAAGAGAAAAGCGGGGCATATACCAAACAAGGTAAATGATGATTTTGGTCTCCTGGAATTGTAGGGGGATGGGCTCCTCCCTAAAAGAAAATGCAGTCTGGGATCTCCTCAAATCTGAACAACCAGACCTTCTCCTACTTCAGGAAACCAAAATCACAGAACAAGAATTCCAAAATCACATAAAAAGAAGCAAAAGCTATGCAGGCGTAGCAACGAGTGCAGCTGGCGCCTCAAGAGGCATAGGAACACTATGGGACAAAAACAAATGGAAACTCAAAGAGAAAAAGTCTTACAGCTGGTGGGTAAGAACAGACATGCAGAATAAAGCCTCAAAAGAGGAATTCTCTATCTACAACATATACGCTCCAAATCATTATAGGCACAAAGCGTCATGCTGGGATTCAATAACATCAGATCTCATGACAGTTCAGGGAAGGAACATTTTCCTTGGAGGGGACTTAAACCTTATAAGGAATGCTGACGAGAAATTGGGAGGAAATTACTACGCTGATCCCTCAAGAGAATCACTAGAAGCAATAATCCAAACCCATAATCTAGTGGATATTCCTCCGCATAACGGGAGATTCACTTGGAGCAATAAAAGAACCGGCAACAACAATATAAAAGAGAGACTAGATTGAATTCTCGCTCAAGAAAGAACAGTGGCAAGATTTTCAAATATCCAAAGCAAAACCATCCAAGGTTACATTTCAGACCATAAACCAGTGGCTCTGACTTTAGACAAATGAACGAACATGGGGCCTCTCCCCTTTAAATACAACAAGGCTTGGGACAGTAAAGAAGAATTCCGAAACTTGATCAAGGAACAGTGGGCAAAAGAAATTATTGGCTCGCCCCATTACATTTGGGAAGCTAAGCTCAAATCCCTCAGGACTGTCATCAAACGATGGGCAAGAAACCACGCTGCAGAGGAAAGTAAAAAAAGAACTGATCTCCAATCACAGCTTGAACAATGGAGTCAAGAAAAGGAGCGAATCTAGTATACAGAGGAAGATCAGGCCAAAGAGAATGAAATGTACAAAGAATTGTACAAACAGAACAGGAGGGAAGAAGAAGAGCAGAGACAAAAGTCTCGGTGCCTTTGGCTCAAAGCCGGAGACAAAAACACTTCCTTTTTTCATAACAGCCTAAAGCTCAGATGGGCAGGGAACCATATAGACAGAATCATGATTGATGGAAGAGAGCTAAGAGACCAAGAGGAAATAAAAGAGGCTGCGTCCAGACATTTCAGCGCCCTCCTATTCGCAAACACTCAGCCCAACGATAATGCAGAATTCCTCAGCCTAATCGAAAATAAAATCTCAGCAGACCAAAACAACGAGCTGGACCAAGAGGTCACGACAGAGGAAATTGAGTGGTCGATCTTCAGCATGGCGCAGGACAAGGCACCGGGTCCAGACGGGTTCACAGTGGCATTCTACAGAAATCATTGGGAAACCATCAAGAAAGACTTCATTAGAATGGTAAAAAATTTCTTCTCAAAGTGCGAAATGGGGAACAACATTAAATCTTCCCACTTAGCCCTCATCCCCAAGGATCCCAACCCCCAATCCTTCGACCGATTCCGCCCAATCTCCCTGTGCAATGTCTCCTATAAAATTATCACCAAAATCCTAGCCAACAGGCTAAAAAAGCTCCTCCCCTCCCTCATCTCTGAGAACCAAGGAGGCTTCGTCCCCAGAAGACAAATTACGAATAACGTTATCCTTATCCAAGAGGCAATTCATAGCAGCATAAATAGAAAGGAAAAGGGTATGATTATTAAATTAGACATGGAAAACGCCTTTGATAGAGTCAACCATCAATTCCTTAAGGCAACCCTTGGGAAATTTGGGATATCCAGCACCTTCATCAGCAGGATCATGGAGTGTATATCCTTCCCTTGGACAGCCCCTCTGATTAACGGCAGGCCAAGCAACTTCTTCAGAAGCTCAAGGGGATTGAGACAAGGCTGCCCTCTCTCCCCATTCCTCTACATCATTATGGCCGAAATGCTAAGCATACACCTGGAAAATCTTCGCAGGCAAAAAGAAATCACAGGTATCAGCATAGTGCGTGGAACCAAGGGGATAAACCACTCTCTCTTCGCTGATGACACCCTCCTAATTGGAGGAGCTTCCAGTCTCATGGCAAGAAGGTTCAAGAAAACGTTAGAGCTCTTTCTACAAGTGTCTGGAGGAAAACTCAATAACAACAAGTGCATGATATATACCTGGAACGTCCCCAGGCATATTATTCAGAGAATTTCTCAATCTTGGACATCCCTGCTCAAAGGAACTGGAGCCATTTCATGTACCTGGGATTGCCTTTAGCAAAGGAATCGGTCAAAACTGAAATTTGGGTGAAACTAATAGAGAAGCTGAGAGGGAAACTTCAAAGTTAGGGAATGTCCTGGCTCAACCTGGCTGGAAGAACAACTCTCATAAAATCCATCCTCTCAGCTCTCCCCATATATCAGTTCGCAATCACTCTCACCCTGACCAGCACTCATAAGCACATGGAATTAATTATCAGGAGCTTCTTGTGGCAGGGAGGAAGGCAGGACTCCAAAAAATTCAGCCTTGTAAAATGGGACCAGGTTATTTTACCATTTGAAAAAGGAGGGCTAGGAATAAGAATCCCAAGACTAGCCAACATGGCCATGGGTTTCAAGCTAATTTGGAGAATCCTCAATGGAAAAGGCGCCTGGTGGACAGAAGTAATCAAAAGAAAATACCTGAACGGCCCCAACTCCAACATCCTATCAGAATCTATTGTTGACAGGCAGTGCACCCCAGTCTAGAAACTTATAAAAAAAACTCTCCCCCATTTCAAAGATTATATCTCAAGAGCTCCGGGCAGTGGAAGAGACATTAACATCTAGACTGATCGTATAATGGGCTCAGAAGCAATGGAAGCTCTCCCAAATCTCAGACCTCTGCAATTGTGGATGGAAGCAAAAAATCTTAAGTCCCTATATGACATTTCCTCTTGGGACCAAAATAGGTGGCTGGGCTGGAAGCGCCTCCCCCTCCCAAACAATCTAAGGGAACTGTGGGCCGACCTCAAGCTATCTCTCTCAGGGTCAGCTCCCCTTAACAGTTTGTCCGAGGATAAGTATGTTTGGGACCCCAATGGCGGAAACTACACAGTCAGAGAAGGATACAAAATCCTCCAAAATGCCACAGCCACCAATAATTGGCCTCTCCATAAAGTGGCCTAGACTCCTGAATGCCTTCCAAAGATCAAGTTTTTTAATTGGACCCTTCTCAAAAGAAAAATTCTCACAGCGGAAAATCTAAGGAAGAAAGGCATCCTTGGTCCCTCAATATGTTGCCTGTGTAGAGCAGCGGAAGAAAGCAGCAATCACCTCTTCCTAGAATGCTCCTTTGCCCGAAATTGCTGGAAGCTCATTACCAATCCTTTAAGTATAGGTGAAATGCCCAATCAGATCACCCTCCTTCAAAAAAATTGGGGGAACAGCTATCCCTACCCCAAGAAAAAAAACCATTGCCAAAAGATTGTGGAACAGCATCCCTCCAACCCTTTGTTGGCAAATCCGGATCACCCGAAACAAATGCATTTTTAACAATAAGAAGCCCAGCATCTCCAGCACCCTTGCAAAAACAATTGCCCTCATCTCCGAGACCATCAGTGCTAATGGAATAGTCCAATCAGACCAAGAAACCTAGAACCCAAGGGAAATTGAATGGATGGGCAAATTCAGTCATGAATCAAGGAGTCACAAAGTAGCAAGCACAGGTCAGAAAAAGATTGATTGGAAGCTAAGAGGCTCTAATGAGGAAATCAGAGAATGGATTCAAAACCAAAAGAGGCCCTCCCTTCAGTTCGATGGGGCCTCAAAAAATAATCTGGGTTAGGCAGGTGCAAGAGGAGTCATCAAAGATCATCAAGGCAAAATTATGGTGACTTACAAGTGGGGATTGGGCATAATGTCCAACAATAGGGTCGAGGCCTATAGCCTTCTCCTGGGAACCTCCATCCTGAAGAGACTTGGTCTTCAAAATCCACTCATAATGGGTGATTCAGCTATTATTATAGCTGCTATGGTTTCGGGGAGGGACTTCAAGCAAACAGCCCTAAACAATATTAAAACCAGGATCATCGACAACATAAGAGACATAAAAGGGGCCACTTTCAAACATGTGTTAAGGAGCAGCAACAAAGAGGCTGATGAACAGGCCAACAAGGTAGCCAGTAGACCCGTAGGCCAAGTCAGATAAAATGACTCCTCCTATGACAAAGCAATTCCTTAAAGAGTCTTATCCGACTCCTTCTTTTTAGATTATGAGCCACCTCAGACTCCATCCTTCTCGAAATTTGTACATCCCTAAATCTCCTCACTCTCTGCCAAATCTCCTCGACTGCGCCACTCAGACCCTCCTCTCTCAGATCCTCCCCCCTACGATCGTATATGTCACCTCTCTCAATCCCGATCTCGTGTTTTATTTGACCTCCGCCGTCATTCTCAGGTTCCGCTCAGACGGACATCATTCCAAAATCTCCATCGCATGCAGCAAAATCTCTATCTGGACTCACAGTCACCTCATGAATCGGACCTATCAGCATTGGATCTCTCGCTCGAGCTGCCTCTCTCCCTCTATTTATAGCAGCATGGCTCTCTCCTTAATCCCATTCTTCACCCTTACGAAGGTCCTGGCACGCGCCTCCTCCCAGCACAGACTCTCTCATGAAGCAGGGCGCAATCATCTGGAGCTTGGATTACGCCCCTCGACAACGGTAAACTCAGGCAATTTTAATTACAGAGTCTCTTTTCCTTCTAACAGGTTGTTTGTTTGGTTGTCACAGCGCTCCCCCCTTCTTTTCTCTACTCCTCCGTCATCTTGTTCCTCCCCCTCCCTTCTGGTCCCCCCCTGTGCAAATCAGCTCTGCACTCCCCCTTTCAGTACGCCTTATTCCCCTATTTTGCCCTCATCCCCAGAAACCGACCCCATCTGCAGCACCAGCACTTTGGCTTTTCTTCCCAGCTAGGCGAAATGGCGGAACACCAGGAACAGCAGGGAGCTCAGGAGCCTGCTACCAATCCCTTAGAAAATGTCATTATGAACAGTGAGTGCACTCTCTGCAAAACGCACACCTTCATGATAGCCAGATTCATCAAACGATTCAACAACCTCAAAGATGATTATCAAGCGGACAACAGATCAAAAAGGAAGAAGCTGGAAAAATAAAAAGCTGAGATCGAGGCCCTGAAGGACAGATGCACCCACCTAGAGGAAGCTATAGCTCATATCAGGACTCTTACCCAAAGTATGCAAGCGGAAGCTTCAACCAGAGCTAGCGCAAGGAAGGAATCTCTCCCGGACGACTCAGTTAATCAACAGTACCCCTAGGACTTATGAACTGCAAAGTTTGTTGGCTGGTAGGCTCTTTTATCCGGCAATATAGCCGTTATCTCTTTCATTTTAGTTACCGTTTATGTAGCAATGAGGATCAAGGGTCTGCGAACCTATTTTGGATCCTTAATGCCTTGGTTTGTCATATCCATGTAATAGGACTCAGTCCCTGAAAGTTTTTATAATATATCAGTACCCGATTTTGTCAAAAAAAAGAAATAAGGTCTACTAATTACACTTCCCCAGCAATGGCGCCAAAATTTCAAGTCAATTTAACATCATAAATTGCTCTACATAAATTATCAATCTGGGTATGGTAAACTGATGAAGCGTAATGCACTATATGTGCTTAGTTAACCTTTTTCTTACTTCATTGTTTTATAGTTTATGTTGTTTTAGGGTGTTTTGTTCCTTATGCTTAAGAAAATTAATCTAAGAAAGAGAAGTTATGCTTCTAGATGAAATCTCTAAATATTAATGGACAACTAAATCTAATGACTTTTAATGTTAAAATCTAATTTCTAAAGAAGGGATAAAAGGAAATGAACATTAGACAAAAACAAATCAAAACTTTGAATAGTTAGATTAATCTAGGCCAGCAAAATGTCTACAAAATGAAAGCAAATATGATAATGCTAGTTTAAAACAATACAAAAACAACTATGATCTACTGCAGGCTCAAATACCATTGGGAACATTCAATATAGGAAGATGTCGAAATCATCTTCTTGAAATGACTTAAGCAATTGAATATACAATAGATGTGATCTTAAGAAAGCATGGGAAATGAATCTATCACTGCTGCGTGAACAAACGCCCAAATTCAGTCCAATTTGGAAAATGGTAGAGCCACCTTCTTGAGATGATTTAGTGAGCATAGGAAACACAGTCAGTTATGCTAATTTGAGATGGAAAGAAAATACAAAACATGTAAAGGAAAACTAATCTATTTTGTGCTCTAACGCTCCAAGCACCAATTAGAAAATAGGAGGACTATTTTTTTGGACTATTTTGTTAAGCATAGATTACACAGTTAAATAAATCTACAATCAACTGGTTGAACACAATTGCATAAATTAAACTTGCATGAATGGAAAATCTAAACTATTAAATTTGAAAACAATCATAAAAATAAAATGACATTCTTGAATAAAATCAAAGCAAAATTACAAAATAAAATCTACTCTACCTTACATTCTAATATGCTCCATGACTACTCCTACTTCACATCTCCTTTCATGTTGGAAACCTCAAAGCTTTATTCAAATTCTTCAAAATTACAAAGTACAAAGTAATGACACTGTGAGCTAACAAAGTTAACAAAGCTTCCAAATAAAGGAGAGAGATCTATGAGAGTCCATAAATCTCTCCCCATATCTCTAGAGTTATAATCAAAATAGGAAATGATAAGACATATGTCTTCTTAGAGTTTCAATACAAATAGGAAATGTGACACATATCCTCGTGATCCCATGATCTTCTCCACTCAAATTCGAATTTGGCCTTAGGATGCCACATAAAGGTCTTTTAGAAGCTTCATTTTGACCTACACATGTCAACAATCTCATCCAACTTGTTAGGTATAAGCATATGCACATTATTTTCTAATTTTTAACCACAAAATCACTTAAAAATGCTAAGAAATAATAAAGTTTGGAAAAACATAAATGTGACCCAATAATGATGAAAGTGAGATGAATGTAATGACATGGTAGTGAAATGAAGGTGAAATGGAGGTGACATAATGGACGTGATAGTGAAAGTGTAATGGAAGTGAATGATAATTTCAATACCCAACACAAATCAGTCAATATAACTGAGAATCATTATTATAACCTGTTTTTGGAAATAGAATGACCATTCTGCATCTTCCCATGCATTTGAAATCTCTATTCAAACACTCTGGAAACTCGTATTCGCACTGCAACTATCCTATCGTCACAAAACTTCTAAAAGAATAACCAATTTTAAATCAGGGATATCTCCCCTCATAAACTACAATTCGACCAATATTTTTTTAAAGTGCATGATTTTTCAAGAGGAGCTCTCATCCATGAATTATCATAAGTTGATTTTAAATCAGCGATATCTCCCTCATCCGGACTCCGATTTGGCATTTTTTTTGAGTTTGAGTAATTTTCATAAGGAATCCAGATATTTTATTTGTTTTTGTAAATTTTGCACCAAAAATTTCAGATCTTATCTGCAAACTCATCACCCAAATAATTCCTGCAAAAAATGGAAAAAATAAAAATAAAAAAATATTCTCATTGTGCCCAAGAAAGTGCTCTGTGGAGGTCGTAGCACGTGAATGAAGTTTGTTGAATATTTCTTCAAAAAATTGAAACTAAAATATGTGTCAAACCCTCATTCCCATGGAGTACTAACCTGAATTTGATACCATTGATTTGGATCTTGGGGGCAGGCCCCCAAGGTCTAAAAAAATGAAATGGATCTTGAGGGGGGAGGTCCCAAGATCTGAAAAATTGAAATGCCAAAAAAAATTAAAAAATGAGAGAACACACTGTAGATAAAACCACATAGAAACCTTTTTTATTAAAATAAATAATAATTGTAAAAGCTACATTGTGATGGAAAATTTTCCCTTTTACAAAATGAGACTTATTACTTAGTCTTTTTTTAGTTACAAGACCGTGGGTAAATTCCATGGGTGAATTAAAACCATGGGTAGATTCTGTTAGTTTCAGCCTTTCCAGCCTTCCTCCAGTGATCAAATATGCTCTTACAAAGTGATTTTGAAGTGTCAAGGTCAAATTTTGTCATTCCAGTGAGTCTTCAAGCAAAATTTGGTCACTAGGCATTAGGTCCAGGGATTGCTTTAACTCCTTCCAAAGTTGCCCAAATGTCAGTCTATGTCATCATTCACCTGAGTCTATCACCATTCATGGGGTTTTCATTATCATGTAAGTGTCTAATGAGTCATTTTACATCTTGTTCACGCTTCAGTTGTGCCTTGGCAAGTTCATTTCCCTCTCCTAGGGTTTTGAAGCCAATCTCTCTTGTACGGACAACTCATCAGCTAAACTTGTATCCAGATGTTCATACACCTTCCCCTATCCTTAAAGTATCTTATCAAACACTTCCCATCACTGAGATCCCCCAAATTCTTCATTTTTCCACAAACCCTAGTTTCTAGCTACAACCTGGCAACTTTCTAGGTTGGGCCTGTGTTTTGCCCTTTTGGACCCTTTCCCCTCACTCAATCTCTGAGATTCCACTTTCCCCTGCTTCCTAACATCCCTCCCCACTCCACAAAACTTCCCCAAGAATTTAGAAGCCCCTTATCCCCTTCATTTCGCTTCATTTCGACAAAATTCCTTGTTTCACACATTGGGACAAGTTTCACTTAAATGATATTTCAGAGACGTCAAAGATGCATTTTGGAAAACTGAGAGAGGTTTTTGTCCATAACATGCCCAAGAAGAAAAACCTCTTTCACTTTTTGCACAGGTGTCATGCTTTGAGAGCAATGTCAAGAATACCATTGCCTCGGGAGAATCAAAGACACCTCTGAAGTGACCTTCGGAAAATCACATTTTCTCCTAGATTTGTTGGCCAAATGATTTTCTTGATGGGTAAAATGGATAGAAGACTCAAAGACCTTTCCAACGAGCTATCCTGAGCTCAATTCTGACACCGGGAAGGCTTCCAAACAGAGCTGCCAATATGCGAGACCCGTTGAGAGGTCTGTGCGACCCGTTGGGCGATGCGAGACCCGTCCAACACCCCTCCACAGTGCAAAAATACAACGGGCGCGACCCGTTGGGCAGTGCGAGACCCGTTGAGAGGACTGCAAGACCCGTTGAGCTGTCTCTTGCAAAACTTGTTTTAAATTTGCTCAATCGCTCTCCAAGCTATCAAATCTTTTGAGGTAGGTGTTCTAATCATGGAATGGTTGTTGGTTATGATTGGTGGATAATATAAACATGTTTTAAGGATCAAATGGTGCAAGAGAAACCACTTCATGTGACTGCATTGTTAATGTTCAAGAGTGCTAGGGTTTGTGTTGTTTCAAGGTATTTCCCTTGGTAAATTGTTCCCTCCCTCCCTTCTTACTCATATTTGCATTCATATCTATCTTCCCATACTATTTCATAAATAAAAGTGCAAACCCTACCCCTCTCCCAAAGCATCAAAACTCAAACCCTAATCTTGCTGCACCACATGCATGTGTAAACACTTGAAGTTGTGGGTTAACATGTAAAGAGTTTTGTACATATGTTTCCTTATCTTCCCCTGTTAATGCATGTGTTCATTTTCCCATATATTCACTTTCCTTACATGTATTCCTATATGCAATAATGGTTTGCAATGTTTTCCTTAAATTCCCTGTTATATTTATATATTCCCAATTCCTTGTACAAAGGTCCCTCCCCTAACATTTCCCTCATGTTCTTGTCCCCTTGAAGCAACATAGAATTCAGTACTTTTTACAGGTAGAAACAGCAGTACATTTTGTCCACTCTGCTCCTCAAACATGTCAGAAACTGAAACATATGAGAAGAGTGATGACAAAGCATCAGTGTCAGAGGTTGAGGTACAGAGGAGGTCACATAGAGGTGAAAAAGGTGGTCATCATAAGAGAGAGTAGCTCAACTCTTTGACTGATTTACAGGAGTGGATGTTACAAGGCAAAAATGAAGGTGCTCCAAGGACGGTTGGCCAAAGCACAAAAACGAAAGAAAACGCCTGATCCACTCCAAATTTTGGCCAAAGCCTCTTTGACTAAGCATGGTACTTTATTGGGGACTCCCAACCCAAATTTCAAGAAATTTGGAGAAAATTTTGTCATTTGTGAATTTTTTGTGCAATTTACAGGTTTTGGCTTCTCAACGGGTCTCACCCCCGGCGAGACCCTTTGTCATCGTAGTTCCGTTTGGCGAAAACTCAGCATTTTTGGATTTGGCATGAAAATTTACACTTTCTCATCCAATAGTAAGAAATTTCATCAAGTTTTTGGCCCCAAGAAGGTCAAAATACATGCAAAATTTGACTTTATGCCCCTTTTTGAGTTGCAGAAACCAGTCTTGGGAGAATTAAGTTTTGATAGGGCAAATAACCTCCAAATTCAAAAATTCCAGTTGGGTTGGAAAGTAGACTCGTAGACCTTTCCAACGAGATATCCTGCACCCAATTATGATACCGGGAAGGCCTCCAAACAGAGCTGCAAAAGTGTGAGACCCGTTGAGAAAAGGTGTGCGACCCGTTGAGGAAATTTTGCCAGATTTGACCAGTTCAGCCCAGAAAACGCAGTTTGGCTCCAGTTTGAATTTTTGGGGTGAAAAATGATTATATTTGATGTAATTATGGCAACTCTAAGACACTTTTACTCTTGTTTAACTCTTCTAGAAGATTCATTCATTAAAAGGGTAAAAATTAAATGAATGAATTGGTTTCCAAGTTTATAGAGGCAAGTTGTTATGATTGCCTAGTTTGTAGTGCTTAGTTTAGAAGTGGTTGAAATAGCTCCTAGAAGGATGAGCTCGACTCCTAGAGGCAAGTAAAGGTGTTAGCTTGCCTATATTATGTATTTTCTTAGTCAATTTCAGAGGTTGGATGGTTGGACTCTTGAGGGAGAAGCTATCATTGTATTATTTCACTGTATCTCTGCAATTTTTGGCTAAGGAAGACCAGGGTTTTGCAGTCCTTTTTGGGATTCTTGTGGTTACATGTATTGATGGTGTGTTTCTCTATGTACCTGTAATTGTGTTATGTGAATCATTTCCTTTCTTTTCCTTCTGCATATTAAACAAACGAAGTGTTAAAGTAAGAATTCATGACTGTCATGCTCTGCTTTTAAGTTTGTTTAATTTCAATGTTTTCTACTGTTTAGGGAGGATTCAAAGTTATTGTTTGCCCTCCTTAGCTCCTCACCTGTCTTTCTCATCCATTCACCTCAGCTTAAGGCATCAATACGGTCTCCTATCTCGCCCCAAAGAACCCCCTGCAGAAACTGTGTCAAATCCCCGCACCCAAAATTGCCACTTCCTCAATTTGCCACCAAAAACCCAAAAATTTCAAAATCAATCCTTCTAATTAGTTTACTAGCCTAATATCAGTGTTACCTTATTGGTCATCTCATCCATTGAAGATTTTACGAGATAGACTGGAGAGAGCCTTCTCCTGCCCCGTAGGGCTAGCTACGAGGCTAAAAGGTTTGATGTTGCCTTGAGGTTTTCCTTTTTCAACCTGAGGTGAAATTTCAAGCGTTAATAGGTGCTATCAAACAATATAAGGGATTTGGTGCTTCTTGTGAGTGGTTGCTCACAAACAAATTGATTTAATAGAGTAGAAGCTCATATTTACATCATAAAACAAAGATTGGCAGTTTTTCCCTTTTTGGGTTTCCATGTTAAATCCTATGTCTTTTATGTGTTTGTTGCTCATCCTTTTCTTGTGTATATCTATGAGACAGTTTCATTTGATACACATGCTATAATGGTTGTTTCTCACATGAATGAATTCCATCTTTGAATGAAAATTATAAATTGGAATAAAAGTTAAATTTAGTCTTAATATTGATTCACCCCCCCAACCTCTCAGTACTAAAAATTGTTTCCAATGATTGGTATCATAGCCAATATCCTTAAGGAATAGTTTAACTACTTAAATGTAGATAAAAAGGAAACATGGATAATAAAATTTGGATTATACTAGAAGGAGTCCCATTTTTTAGTGGTGTTGTTTATGTGCTTTGGAGGTTTAGAATGGAAACCTATTTAATGGCTTTAGATAATGAGGTATGGTGCTCCATAGTAAATGGAGAAAAGAATGAGCCTAATGAATTATCCAAGAATATTATTATAAGAGGGCTATCAAAATCAGACTCAGATAGGTTGATATATTGTGAGTTTTCGAATGAACCTTGCTGCTCGAGTATTGAACCAGATCCTATTGAAGCTACTACCGAACATAATAGAAGGAAGAGGAAGAAGAAAGAATCTCATAAAGAAGATGCTAAGAGGACCGAAGATCTTCCTCCAAATACACAAGTTGTTGATTTCACTCTATAGGTAAAGAAGAAGACTTGGATGGAGGCCATGTTGTTTAGAAGGTAAGATATTGTGTTGTTGTAAATGTAAAGAAATAGGTCACTTATATTCTATATGTTCACATGAACTTTCTAAGGAAAATGATAGAAATCCATGTAGTCGTAGTGAAGAGAGACCTACACTTGTAGAAATAGCAGATTAAAGTACCTATCAAGAAGAGGGAATAACATCTCATGAGAAGATTGAATAGAGATACCATGAGTTCTCATCAATAGGCGAAGATGAATGCATTTCCTATAGTGATGAAGAAAGAGTTGAAAGAGAAATAAATATTGGTTGTGGGTATGTCAATACTTCTGATAGAGAAGAAAAATAGTTAGATCAGAAGATTTATTTCATAAATAAGCTCATTTTTTCTCTTAAGGAGATTAAGGAACTTTCATAAGAAAATCTCAAGTAAAAGAAGAATTTTCAAGAATATGAGCTTGAGAATGAAAGGTTGAGCAAAAAAGTTGTTGATATTAATGCTCAACAAGAAGAGGTTAGAAGATTGAATGAAATGTTGACCAATCAGTTGAATGAAAGAGAAGCTTACTCTAAGAGACTAAAATTTGAAGTATTCTCATTGAGACATGATTTAGAAAATGAAAATAATCAATTGGTTCAATATGAGAAGCTAAAAGGGGGATCCAAGATATTGGATGATATATTAAGTAACTAGAGGTCCACTCTCATTAAGAATGGTTTTGGATTAAAATAAGAATCAAGTCTCAAGAAATAAAATGTTGAAGGATAAACTAGCCAAGATGAGACAACTAAGAAGTTAAACATCAATAGAGGGATTGTTGGACAAAATTAGCAGAGGTCTTTTCCCCCTCATGGACAAAGCTCTCAAATAAAATGTATTTTGAGATTTCAAAAGTTATTTCATAGTTACTATTTTTGTTACAACAATTATAGGCATAAAACCATATAATATAAATGGAATGAAAGAGAAAAATCTTTGTTAAATAGTTGCAATCAAAGAATGCATGAGATGCCCTAGAATTAGAATGGAAGAAATAAGAGAGGACTTGGTAAGAAGGTTGTCAATAATGGAAACTATTTTTCACCATTCTTAGGTAATATCCAATGCTACAACTATGGGAATTTTGGGCATAAGGAAACAAGTTATAGATATGGGAAGACAAAGCATTCCTCTTAGAATATGCATGCAAATGTAGCAAGACAACCATTGAAGATGAGAAGAAATATAAGAGTAGAGGATTATGACTTTGTCTTCAACACTATGTGTAATGGCGATGGGCTAAATAGAAGAGGAAGAAATAGTCATAGAGAAAATTTTCCTTTGAAGAAAAATTAGATTATATTCAAGAGGAATTATCCTCTTACTCTCATGGTGGACCCCTCTGTAATTATCAGTTGCATAAGGAAAAATCTTTAGGAATTCAAGAGCAACAATAGCCCAAGTAATTATTCTCTGTGAATCAAGTGAAAAGGAACAAAGAATATATGGGTAAAGAAATAAGAATGTAAGGAGAAGTACAATTTAGACCTATACATCTAAGATGAAAACCAAAGAAAGCTAAGAAATAAATTAAAATATAATCTACTCACAAAAGCCTCCATCCAAGAAAAGGTAATTCTCATGTCAGGACTCAACCGATAACAATGTGGAAGGAAAAAGAGGATAATCTAATCATGGGGATTAGATCATTAATTTCACTTCATTAAGATCAAATGCAAGCATTAGAAAGGAACACACAAATGTGCATATGAGTAATGGAGGTAATACTGAGTCCCCTTGCTAATTATAATGATGAATTTGTTTATTTCAAATGTATCAACATTGCAAGAGAGAGGAAAGATGGACAACATGGTTTCAAGGGGAGTACAAAACAACATTTTGTGTTGTGAGAAGAAGAGGATATGCAACAGAAGTGTGGTACAATGAGAGGCCCAAAGTTAAATTAGGTCCATAGGATTTTCCCCCTTGCAGAAGCAAGAAAGAAGATGTAAGGAGATCAGAAAAGGGAGAGGGATCATTCGCTCAGGGGGATTTTTTTTAGTAACAGTAACAAAAAAAAAAGTTTAGTCTTAGGAAGAGTCGATTTCTTAGGAAATGAAAGGTTTGTATCTTGAGTGAAATACCCTTATTCATTTAAGTTGTAAATTTGACTATGCCTAGCAATTTTAGGTTCATGAACATAATTGGTACAAGCTTTGCATGTTCCTTAGTTGTCAGTTGGTATCACTTTTTCAATTGGTATTCTTTTGTTTAGGTGGAGTAACCTTTTATATAAATGGACATCTCTTTTTGAGAAGAATTCATATAAGTTTCCCTAGTGCACTTTCCAATTTGTATCTATTTCTTGGTACAATTGGTGTTATTTAAGTACGAGTTCATTTTATATTAAGATATAAGTGGGAGAAGAGTTTATGTTTAGGATTATAAAGAGGAGTGAGCACAAACTCTAAATAAACAACAAAAAGAACAAGAAATCAAAATGCATCACTAATAGTTGGTATGTGTAGCAGCAAAAGTACCACTAGTAGAATGAAATTGTATAAAAGATGAATTGGTATAGAGAACAAGCATCCATAAAGTGTTAAAAATTGGATGAACATTCAAAGAAGAGATGGTATATGTTTAGGGGGATCAAAATTAGCAAAATTAGCAAAATCAACTACAAGGAGACATAAAGGCATGTTTACTAATGTTTGGTTTTGTAGGTATCATTGCCCATGATGGTATAGTTGAGATTGAATGGTAGACTCCAAGTGCCTCATTAAAGATATATCATCTCTTGAGAAGAGAAGTCTGCGAAGAAGAATGCACACTATTAGCCCAACCTCCATACATTATTTGAAAGGGGGAGAGAAAGTATTTTGTAGACCTTTTCCATTGATGTCAAATGGGGATAGAAAGCTATTGATGTCTCATGTAGGGAAGAAAAATCTCAATGAAAACCATTTAATGGTTGACATTGTGCTTGCTAGATTTAGCATGACGAGTGACCATCAATGTAGAGAAGTGAGGTGTTGCCATTAATGCCAAAGGTGGAGATTGTTGGACTGTTCGCATTGTTAGGCTGGAAGGTGGAATCAAGTTTGTTGGAATTGATCTTAACTGGTCTATAATTGATGTCAAATGAATAATGTGTTTGACATTGATGTGCATGGAGTGTTAAGTTTAGGGGTGTTGAGAAATCAAGTGTAGTCGAGTTAGGCTTGATTTCTCTGTCTTGATAATTACTTATGAATGTTTAATGTCTTCTTATTACTTCTTGGATGTTCTTCATTAAGAAATTATGCAAATTTTTAATGTTTCAAGAAACAAATAGAGATAAGAGACACAAAAATTAGGCTCCAAGCCAGGGAAAAAACCCCATAAGGGCCATAAGGGGGAAAACCCAACAATCCTCTTCTTATAGAATCATATCAAAATGAGATATCCAAGCCCAAGAAACTTCCACCAAAAACTCCAGGTCAAACCCTCCTCCAAATCAAAGTCAACAATGGTAAAATTTTCCCAAATCGGGTCAACTTATGAAATTTCAGTCCCTAGAATTTCAATCCTTGAAATTTTGGCCCCTAAATTTTTGGGCTTGCAGTAGCACAGAAAAATTCAGCCTTAAAGTCTGAAATTTGGTTAAGAAAATGATCTCTTGTTTGTGTGTGAATGAAATTGATATCCAAGAGGGTCAAAATTGCTTCTCATATATAGATGACCAAGAGTTCGAACATGTGTCTTTGGAAACCTAGGATGAGTTGTTCCAAGGAGGGTAAACTTGACATTTTTTGGACTTATTGACTCAAAATAAAATTCAAATTCATTTTCTTACAAATGTCCAAATGGAACATAACTCAGGTACATTTTTCTTTGACTCATAATAAAAAATTTTAGACTCTTTTTGACTCTATAAGCATGAAGAACATGCTTTCACTATAAATAAATATAATAGTAATAAATACATCAATCATAGCTTTACATTACATTAACAAGACTGGCACTACTTACAATTTCAACACTCCCTCTTAACTAGGGAGGTGTTCATAATGACTCAATAGATTATTCTCAAGTTGAAATATTCATATAAGAAAGGATCTAGATTGATAAGCATCAATGATGGTTACATCATCATAACCAACATTTTAAAACTACCAAGGCCTTGAAAAGTAAGCTCTATCTCTCCACTAGATCATAGAACAATTCTAAGAGGCATAATTTCGGATGCCGCCGCCTCTCAAGGTACATACCTCACCCGGGTGTTCACCAAGATATGTTCTCACAGGACCGTTTCCTAATCCATATCACAATACATGACACTACGAAATGTCAATCCTTAGGACCATTCTTATCTTATATCAATATACTTGAATTACAACGATTATTCCTGGTCATAGTATATATCTTTAAACAATGTCAGTCCTTGATGGTTATCTAATCCACCATTCTCCCTATTAGTGTTCATGCACTAGGCTTACCATTGTTAGGCCTAGTCATAGTATGTGACACATGGATAACATGATTTCCACCCTCACCCCCTCTCAACCAGGGAGGATATTCTCACTCCCTCTCGACCATAGAGGAGATAACTACAAGCCCAAGCTTGTCTCAGGAGTACGCATACCTCCTTAATATCAACTATTTGTTCTTTTGTGCATATTTGTTGTAGCTTCTCAAATATTATCTGCATTGTACTCTCGAATCATAAAGTGATTTGAACTTCCTAGTTCTCTAAAAATCTTCATGTAGCCTTAATCAATCGAATCCAACATGTCATTTTGAAAACATTAAGAATCCAAGCTCCTTAACAGCTAATTGTACAAACTTCCATATCCTCTTCCTTCATAATGCAATAGAATCTTGATTTCATGTTTTCATCTAATAAACTTCCTTGATGCATACTTATAATACTTTCTCCTTATTCATTTATGTTCATTAAGATTCATAAAAATATTCATGCTTTGCTACGTTCTTCAAATTATTCCATTTGTTAATAAAGTTTAGATAGTTCTTGTTTTGACCTACAAACTTTATTACAAGATTATGAAAGAACAAAAGGAAAAGTGTATAGACAAAATAACAACAACAATGAAATAAAGGAGTTGTAGAGTTGTTATATTTTTTAGGAAGGTTAGCTCCCCCTTAATCTTGAACCTTTTCATGAACCTTATCATCACATCAACATGATGTCATTCTATCATTCTCAAGAGCTAGGTTTTCTTTTCACAACTAAAAGATTAGTTAGGGTTTTGTTCCTATGGTTTTATAATTCAAAACCTTGCTAAAGGTTTACAAAATCTAAATGCTTCAATGTTTAAAGTCTTCAATATCTTCCATGCTTTTAAAAATTTAAATTTCTACAAGAATACTAATGGGTTAGTTGCAAACCCTATAAATTTCACTAGCAATATTTCTATATGTGAGATGGAATTGATTACAAAAACCTAGTCTTCATATGCAAGGAGAAACCTAAAATGCTATAACAACTATCTCTAATATATTTATACATACTTCTTTATAATAATTCACCATCTTTCAAGGGAGCATAAGATTGTTAGCTTGATCATGTCTTTGAAACTTAATATCACATGTCATTGGTTACAAATAAAATCTATACATACCTCTACTACCTTCCTGTACATTCTTGTAGGGATCATCTTCCCTGAATATATATACCTCAGAATTTCAGCAATCAACCATAGAGGTATCTTTGGGATGCTTGCAATTTACTTTCTCTTGGTTCACACGTTTTGCACAATCATAGTCTATAGAGGGGGCTCAATCTCTGCGTAAACTTCAAACTCTTTTCAGACTTCATAGACAAGTCAACTGTTTATGTATAGGAAGGATATCAAGGCTATTTCATAAACGTGTGCCACAAACATCATAATTAAGCTTCCTTAAGTTATTCTTAGTTCCAAAGTCTTACAGGTAACATAATGCCTCAAGATTTGATGCTTTCCACATAGAGAATTTGAATTTCATGGATGGTTTGGACCTTTTGTCACAGGATTAAACTATATTTTCCATAGATATATATCTCAAAAATTTTGACACTTTGTTGCAAGTGCGGAATTTAGAAATTCAAACCTCTTATCATATATATACTCTGGTCTTTATTAATTCAGATTATTGTAGTGAGATCTAACTATCAATCTTCATACTTTATTTTTTGTTGATATACCCCTTTCTTTGACTTTATAGTAACTTCGTATCGTTCCTTTTAGCCTTGGAACTTCGTGTATTTTTATGGTGATAGAGAGCTTCAAACATGAATCCTCAAATTTGCAAATTTTCAAGGAAGAACAAGTATCATAGGTAGCTCAGTTGAACTACAGAGGAGGTTCCATAGAAATCAACCTAATTTGTAGAGATATAATGAAACGGGTATTGTCATATTTAGTGAATTTATTTTATGCTTGATTTTTTAGATCTTATTGAGATGTGTGATCAAATATTACTTCTCTTCAACCGTGCTTCCATAAGACTTCAACACGAAGAAAATTGATTATGTTCAATAGATTTGAATTATCATGGTTACTGTCCATAGAGGTTCATGCTTATATTCACAAGAAGTGTCTTCACAAATATGGTTCTATTCGGATATTATCATAGGAAACTCAAATCACATTCCAATCGTCATGGTTGCAAACTTGGATCATCATACACCAATAAACAAATTTTGGATTACTAATAATTCACTTTTATTACCACAGTCATCTATGGCCATAGGTTTTTATAGTTACTGTCTCAAGTTGCAACTTTCCACAGGAGGTAAGTGCCACAGGGATAATGCTCAATGTATATTGTGTATAGACTTTGAATTTATATGATCATAGTACCTTTTATATGGAGATAAAATATTGTTACTCGATTTCACTTTTTGTATGTCTTAGGGATTCCATATAGCTTCAAATTTCACCTTCTTTAATCAACTTCAGACTTCATATCTTTTAGAACTTAACCTTTCAAATTTTCTTGTCTTCTAGTAGCCTTAATTATGATGGTGTTTCTTGTAGCTTTCATATTCCTCCCATAGCTCATATTTCTAGAAGTATAGTGACTAAAAAAAATGTATGATCTCAAAAACTGTAACTCAAATAATTAAGATTCCACATAAAAATATTATTGAGACTTCGACTACTATTTTATCTTTCTTATTTTGCTTGAGAGAGGTATTCAAATATATACTTATCTTTATGTACTTTGGCCTCCTTCATTCTTTTATAGTAGTTTGGATCACTACCACAAAGTAGTAGTAACAGATTTCAAATCGTTTACATAGGTACGAGCTTAAGATTTTGACCTTCCTTAAGAGTATTCCTTGACCTCAACACATTTTATGATCTTGACTTCTGTGAATAATACAATTTTTCTCTGACTTCTTCCATATTTAGCCCTACTTAGGGTTTTCTTACAGTGCTCCTATCTTCACCATAGCTCTGATACCATGTTGAGAAATCAAGTGTAGTGAGGTTAGGCTTGATTTCCTTGTCTTGATAATTATTTGTGAATTTTAATTTTTTTTTTTACTTCTTTGGTGGTCTTCATCAAGCAATTATACAAATTTTTAGTCTTTCAAGAAAAGAAAAGAGACAAGATATACAAAAATTAGGCTCTAAGCCAGGGAAAAAACCCCACAAGGGGGAAAACCCAACAATCCTCTTCCTTATAGAATCAAATAAAAAAGAGATATCCAAGAACAATACCAATACCAAGACCAAAACTGCCAAGGCAAACCCTTCTCCAAAGCAAAGCCAATGATGGTCAAACTGTCTCAAATCTAGTTAACTCCTAAAAATTCAATACCTAAAATTTCGGCCCCTGAAATTTCAGCCACTGATTTCTTGGGCCTGTAGTAGAACAGAAAAATCTGGCCTTCAAGTCTGAAATTTAGTCAAGCAAAATTATCTCTTCTTTGACTTCATTTATCTCTCCTTGACTTATGCTTCTTTCCCTCCTTTACATAGCTCAAATTTACTTGTGTATGAATGAAATTGATATCTAAGAGGGTCAAAATTGCTTCTTATATAGACCTTTATGATCAAATCAAATGTTCCAAAACTAAAAAAAAATAATAAACATTCTAACTTACATTGGTAAATTATAAATTGATAGTGGTCAATATGTAAATCCATTGTTATTTCATGTGTTGAAATTGTAGCAAGAAAAGGATTAATTTGACTATTGCCTTAGTCAAATGGAGAAAATTTGATTTTCCACATCAATAGGATGACTTGGATTGTAGTCAAATAGAGTAACATGACCCTGTCTACTAGTTAAGTCAGTAAATTCAAGTTTCTAGGCTAGAAATAGAATTGTGCATGAGTTGATTGCTAAGATCTATAAATCTAATTGAGTTACTGTTAGTTGAACTCACTTAACTAATCTCTAGTCATTAGTTGAGTCAGTCGAAGGTCAGTTGAGTAGTTATGACTGTTGTTAACTCATTGATCTCTCAGTTAACTAGTCAATCAACTAAAAATAGACCCAGTCATGCATGGAATTTGAATTGCCTAGTTGAGTGGATGAAAAAGGCACATTTATATTTATAATTGTATATTTTTGAGAGTACAATTCTTTTTGCACTGAGAAGGTGATCAATTCCCCTTGGATTTGCACAAGTAAATATGGAATTTGTCTATTATTTTGGAGCTTAATTCATCAAGGATTGCACAAGGAAATAGGAGGAAGCTAGAGGCTCAAATAGGTTAAGTGTTGGCTATAGATAGTAATTCAACAAGAGAACATGTTCATAGTGCAGGGTGTTCTTTAGAGTTAAAGCAATTCATTATAATAGTTTTTCATTTCATCTTAATTAATGCAAAGCAAGAGAGAGGTTTTTCCCACTTGTACTCCCATAAATGTAGCATCACAAATATTAAGGGTGAGATTTGGAGCTATAACAATATTTTACCCTAATTTATAGCATGCCAAGCACAATAAGAGGGAGTGAGTGGTACCTAGACTCTGACACCTCATATCATATGAAAAAAGGTGAGGAACTCTTCAGTAGCTTAGAGGAGAAGGATATAAAATTACACATAGAAGTTGGAGATGATGGGAAGTATAGTACTAAAGGAATTGGTACTGTCACCTCAAGAGGGAGTGAAGCTACCATCTTCACTTGAAAAATGTAATGTACGTGCCTGGGCTGAAGAAAAAATTGATTTTTGTAGTTGTATTGGAGGACAGAGGTTATGATGAGGTGTTCAGTAAGGGAAAATATTTTCTGAAGTATGTTGCTACCAGACAAGTGAAACATATTGGAGTTAGAGTGAAAAATATCTATAATCTAGAGCCTGTATATTTCACCATGCATGCATCCATACCTCCGGGAGTGAGGTGGGGAAATGTAGAGCCTCAGTCCCAATGTTGCAAAGATTTCAACAGCGTTCATAAGAGAGGAGTAGCAGTTGCAGTATATTCTTCTCGTGGATCATTACCCTTGCTATAGGGGCACATAGTATTTAGTAGTAGGAGGATCAATTTTAGTCGGAGAAGTCGGATATTGAGTAGCACAAAGAAGTGTTGACAACAGAGAAGGAGGCTTAGACACAACGCAAATTTACTAGTAGGCAGTGCAAAGACTAGTAATCGTCAGATGCTCAGGAGATAGTTTCAACTCAGAGACACAAATGATTCAGTATTTTGGATGCTTCTCAGTTGTATTTGTTGCAGTAGCAACAAAAACAGTGAGAGGGAATTGTGCTACAGTACATTCCACTAGAGTAGTATTGGGGTTGTGCAGAACCCTTTTCCTTCAATGAGGGAGTGTTGAAATTGTAGCAAGAAAATGATTCATTTGCCTAGTGCCTTAGTCAAATGGATAAAATTTGATTTTCCACATCAACAAGATGACTTGGATTGCACTTAGCTAGAGTGACATGGCCTTGTCTATTAGTTAAGTTAGTAAATTTGAGTTTATAGGCTAGAAGTAGATTTGTGCATGAGTTGATTGTTAAGATCTAGCAATCTAGTTGATTTATTGTTAGTTGAACTTATTTAATTGAGCTCTAGTCACTAGTTGAGTCAATTGAAGACCAATTGAATAGTTATGACTATTGTTAACTCACTAATTTCTTAGTTAACTAGTCAATCAACGAAAAATAGACCCAGTCATGCATGGAATTTGAATTACCTAGTTGAGTGGATAGAAAAGGAACTTTTGAATTTATACTTGTATATTGTTGAGTGTACAATTATTTTTTCACTTAGCAGGTGATAAATGCCCCTTGGTTTTACACAAGGAAATAGGGAATATTCATATTATTTAGGAGCTTAATTCCTCTAGGATTACACAAGGAAATAGGAGGAAGTTGGAGTCTTCAATAGGATAATTGTTGGCTAGAGATAGTTATTTAGCAAGAGAACAAGTTTACAGTACATGGTGTGCCTCAGAGCTTAAGCAAGTCATTGTAATAGCTTCTCATTTCATCTGAATTAATGCAAATTAGCAGAGGGGATTTTACTAGTTTGGTTCCTTTGTAAATTGTTGTGTTATTGTGGTTTTGATGGTTGCATATCATTACATGTGTTTCTAAATTTTGTTTTCCTTTCCAAAAAATAGTAGAAGAAAATTTTCTCTTGGTTTCAGTTCTGTAGAATTCCTGCAGAAACTCTGATAGATCTAGAATTCTAGTTAAATTAAAAACAAGTAATTTGTTGATATTCAAGAGAGGAGAGAAAAATTTGCTCCATAAAATAAATGTATTAAATTAATGAAAAATAGTAATACATGAGAAACCAAACCTCTAATCCCAAAGGGAGGTGGTTATATAGAAATTTTCAAACCTAGAAAACTAGGAAAAAACTAGTAAGAAACTAGAAAAGGCTAAGAAAAGCTAAAGGGAGGCCTAAAATAGCAAAAATGACTCAAGACAACCTATTCCAACTATCAGCCACGAGTAGAGCATGAGGAGGGGTGCATTTCTGAAGGAAGGAAACTTTAAAACATGCTAAAATGGTCTTAGGGACCAAATCCCTTGATTTAAGGGGGAATCTTCATGTTAGGGCACCAATCCTTAAATAACTCAAGTGGATGAGGTGTGGTTAGGTGTGAACATCCACTTAGATGTATAAATGGTTTAGGAAAGTGGTTGGACCAATATTTCCATAATATTAAGCCTTTAAAGGAAAAAAACAAGGGAAAGTTGGTCCACTGAGCTAGTTTACCAAAAACCAAGTGTGAACATGATTTTTAGTGTATGTGGCTAAGTCAAGGATACTTAGGCTAAAAAATAAATATAGATGTTAGGACTATATTCCAACACCCCCCCTTCATACTAAATCACTTATCTAAACTAATTCCTAGCCAAGATGCCATGTTAAGTACCCAGGTACAGTAAATAAAAGATCCTCATAAAATGAAGAAAGAGGAAACTCATGGGACCCCCCCGCAAAAGAGGCAAAATGGGCTAAGTGGCTAGAAGGGCCTACTCATTTGTCTCCACCACTCCAAGCATAGCTCTCAGTTCTAAAAATTTATTTTCAGTGAAAGACTTGGTGAAGATGTTTGCAACCTGCTACTCAATGGGGCAGTACTGCAGTGATATGACTCGGTCACGGATTAGCTCGCGGATGTAATGCATGTGAATCTAGATGTGCTTGGTCCTATGCCTATAAACTAGATCAATCGATATCTAAATGGACACCTGATTGTCACAAAATATGACAGTCGGAAGTGGATACTGAATACCAAACTCAGAGAGAAGCCCCTGCAACCAAACAATCTATGTAGCTGCATTCATTGCACCTCTATACTCTCCCTTGACTATAGATAAAGAAATTGTGGATTGCTTCTTGATAGACCAGAAAAAAGGCCCTGAACCAAAGCTGAAAACATAACCAGAGGTGGACTTGCAATCTATACCATCACCATCCCAATCAGAATCTGTGTACCCAATCAGTGAAACTGGGCAATCTGCAACATAAAAGATACCAAAAATGGAAGTACCTTTCACATATCTAAGGATTCTCTTTGCAGATTTCTAGTGAAGCTCATGGGACTCCTGCAGATATCTAGAACAAACTCCCAACCAACTGTCGATACAGTGTACTGTCCACCAAAGGTGTAGTACCCACATCCTCAAATCTGATCCCCAAAAGAAAGGGAGATGTTGTTGGATTGAATTCTATCATCTAAAAGTGGACAAGTGGATCTGATTCATACTTAGATTGTTCCATGTTGATCCCTGAAGTAGACTAAGAAACTTCAATACCAAGAAAGTAGTGCAACAACCCCAAATGTGTCATGGAAAATAAATCGTGCAATGTTGATTTTGTTGAATAAATAGTTGAGGTAAGGTTCCCTGTCATCAGTAAATCATATACATAAAGTACTATCAGTAAAATGGAATCATCATGTTGCAGCAAATAAATATTCAAATCAGATTTGCATCGAATGAATCCAATGGAAAGCAGGTAAGAATCCATCTTTCCATACGAAGCTCTAGGAGCCTGGTTTAGGCCATATAAAGATTTATTTAATCTACAAACGAGGGAAGAGTTCTGAATGTATCCCTGTGGCTTCTCCATATATATCTCCTCCTTGATATCTCCATGAATAAATTCACTCTTCACATCCATGTGATGAACTTCCCATCTCTGAGAAGCAGCAATGGCCAAAACTAATCGAATGGAGTCCATTTTTGCAACAAGTGCAAATGTATCTATGTAGTACATGCCATGTACCTGTAAGTATCCTTTTGAAACAAATCAAGCTTTGACTTTTTGATCTCACCATCTGCAGCAATATTTGTTCGATAGATCCATTGGCATCAAACAAGCTTTCTTCCTTTCGAAAATGGAACCAAGTCCCATGTGTTGTTTTCCATGAGAGTAGAGTACTCTTCATCCATGGAAGCCTCCCAAATCAGGTTTCCAATAGCCTTAGAGTGTGATTGTGCATCTGAACCAAGTGTCATATAGAAAAATATGGGAAGAAATGGTTCGGTGGCATCCAGGGCTTGAGGAGCCCCAAAAAATTGTGATCTGGTCCTTCTCACATCTGCAGGATCACCGACTAGTTCACCCACATCTTGCAAGGTTTTCTCTGCCCAAGTTGGTAGCTGAGTTGGAGAAGTTGTTTGGTCAATTTAGTGTGATCTAAATTGCTGATTAAAATGTCAATCCGAGGTTCGTAAACTGACGAAGTGAAGTGTACTATATGTACTAGATAACCATTTCCTTAGTCTTTTGTCGTTTTTGAGTTTTTAGTTTGTTTTTGAATTTATTTTTTTCCTAATGTGTGATGGCGAGGATGAAAGTGAAGTTTGGAGTGTAGATGGTGATGGTTTCTACAGTGATTTTCTCAAACTTGAAAGTGCTCAAAAGAAAGCTTTAAAACAACTAAAATCAATTCTTAAGAGGAAATAAATGCATCAAACAGTGAACTAATGACAATGGCCCAGTATCCTTGCTGCTGAATGGAAAGAAAGTAAAAACTAAAAGAAACTCAACTTAAAGCAAAGCAACTAATTCACACTTCTTAAACTCTTCAGATCTTTTACCCTTCAGCTCAATCTACCTTGTGGGAAGTAATCATGAACAAGTCAAGCAATATGATATCTAAATGACAAGAAATTAAATTGCATAAAAGAAAATAATCACACTACTTGAACTCTTCTGGTCCTTTAACCTTCAGCTCAATCTACCTTGTGGGAAGCAACCATGAATAGGTTAAGCAATATGATATCTAAATCACACTACAATTAGTAATATTCTGATTTCTTGCTAATAGAGTCACTTGACTATAGAAAGAAACCATAAACTGGTGAGCAGTATGATATCTAAATAACAGAAAAATAAGTAAGCAAATTACAACTTGGAAAAGACAGTGCTGAAATTAAACTTCAAAAAATGAAAGTTAGCAGGAAGGACAAGATGATCTCATATGCCAAAAGTTATCAAAAAGATGAAAATTTGCCCGGGTTGCTTAAGAAAACCTGCAGAAAAGCACTGATCAGTTGACAACTATAAGAAAACAAAGGTGAAAATATAAAAAACAGAAACATCAAACAGTATATTATGTACAAGCTAATGATAAAAACAAAAACATAATAAAACTAAATGGAAACTTTACAGGGCTTCAGCGCGCAGGGGCCCTCTGCCACTTCAGCCAATAGTCACACGAATGAACTCAGAAAAGTTTTCTCATGTATTAAAACGGCAACATATAGAAACAGTGGGGTGATAACTAGCAGTTTGGAATTCACATATACAAACAGTTTAGAATTCACATATCCCCAAAAATCTTTTTTATAGTGTTCATTGATGTGTTATTTATAATGCCAAAATGCTAAAGCTAATTAACAAACTCCTACGCTATTAACTGTGTTGCTAAAGACACGTAGATCCCTTCAGCCGAGATCTAGTGTAACTGTCATCATGTCTATTAAATCTCCAGAGTGGTAGCTGTTGGATTCAGGTTTCGAAAATGATCTCCAGGTGTGCTGGTGTCTTCGTGAGCTAAGGACTGTGCCATGTAATGTTCACGTGCTCAAAACAGAGACGTGCCACCGCTGAACTCTTTGGTTGGCCTTGTCTTTGACCTTCGTTGACCGTGACCTTCCATGGATGATTTGGCTGATTTGAAGGGACACGTTCCATGTATCCGTCACCTGGAGCTTGCCCATGTGGCTCGTTTCTTCATAGGACACCTGTAGCACAGCTTTTAACAAAATAGCTGCGGAATCTTGTGTTGGCTGCGGAAACTGACAAGTTTCCGCAGTTGCATGAACAAAAAAACTAAACCAAACAACAGTCATAAACATAGTCAGAAAACCATATAAAAAGTTCTTTTTAGACTATAATGCAATGATTTAACAACTGGGTGGATGAAGTAAGTGGAAAAAGAAGGCTAAGAGGGTGTATAGGAAGGTGCAGGTTTGAGGCTCAACATACCCCCACTGTGAAGGTGTTGCATGTCCTCATGCAACCAAAATTGAGTTATTTCCCTCTTAATCCACATGCTCTGAGGCTTCTGCAAGGACGTCTAGTGCTCTTTTCTTCTTCTTTGATGCCATCATCATCATCATCCTTGGCTTTCTAACTAGACATTTGAACTTGAGGTTAATCAATGCTCTTCTTAACTTTCTGCATTTATTCTTCAGTCTTCTGTTCTTCTTTTGCCACAGTCCTAAATGAAGCATAGTGTTATCATGGAAAATCTTGTCTACCTTACCCTGCTCTTTAAGTGCTTCATTTTCTTGTATGATATGTCTATTTAGGACTTCTAGCTCAAGTACTTCCTGTTTTAAAGACTAAACTTGTGCATCAAGTGGCAGAGAGGTACTTGGTCCTACAGTTGATTGTTCTAAGGATTCCAGGTAATTATATACCTCTTGCTGACTAGGATCTACCTCAGGTGACTTTCTTTGCTTAGACTCAAAATCTGGTGGAGGAGGACTGCTCTCTCTTTCCGGCTGAAAAGGGCTTTCCTCACGTGGAGGACTTGATTCAAGGCTTGGCTGAGCTGGAGATTTATCAAGTGCCTCTTCACTTAAATCAATAAAGTGAGACTGATCTCCCTTGGTTTTCTTCCACTTCCCTTTTAGCCTAGAGCTCCTTCTCAAGGATGAACTCATACTTTTCTTTTGTGCACTCTGTTTTCCTTTTTGCTTTTTCTTGGCCATGGCAGCAGCTTTAAGATCTATTAGCCTTTCTAACAGAGGCTGGTAATCTTCTTCTAAGGATTTCTCAAGGGATGGAGAGACCTCTTGAATGGTACTTCTGCCTTTTTCTTTCTTCTGTTTCTTACTCTTAGCTTGGTCTTCTTCTTCTTTTTGGAAAGTTTCTTGAATTTCTTTTGTAGGGGAGTCTTGGTCTACAACATTTTTCTCCTTCCTCCTACTTTTCCTTGGAACTTTTGGTGGACTACTTCCAGAGGCCTCAGACGGCTCTTGGAAGTAGTTTCTTGTAAGGAACTGTTCCCATGTGTCCTTAGTTTTCTTCAATTGATCCTCAATAAGAATTTTTATGAGCCCATGATGGTAAAGATGAGGTTCAATATTTCCTACATGTTTTTGAACCGTAACACTCATCTTTTTCAAACTTTCTAGTAGAAAATGAGGCATATTAAGAGTGTGACCATCTATGAAATTCATCATCAGCCTGACATGATACATGTACATAGAGCCAAAACGACCTTCACATGTGATGAATTTCTGGATGACTAACAGTAGACCAGACCATTCCTCTTTTAATACATGCACAGGGATGCCTCTTGTAAATACAATGGTATCCATACCTTGGTTTTGTAGCATGGTTCTCCAGATTTGATCGTCCACGCTTCTATTTTTAAACCACCTTTCTCCTTCTTTAGGTAGGCCCGTGGCAGCTGCTATTGTGGCCTCGGTCACTGTAAATTTCAAGTCTCCAACCTCCACTGTTTGTCCATTAAGGGACCTGGCAAAAGTTTTGGTCACCTCCTTGTTATACCCTTTGAATTTCTAGATAAATCGGAGCCATTTGACTTTCTTCAACAATTCCTTAACTTGGGGATAACCCTCCAAGTATTTTGGTCCTTCCGGCTCGGCTCTCAGCAATTTTCCCATCCTCTGTTTTAAATCCACTGAGGGTTCTTCTGCATATGAGGTTTAAGGAAAAATAGCTCTGTTACAGGGTTTTTAGGATAGACTGTAGTGACTGTAATCAGGGTTTAGGATGACTGTAGTGGTTGTAATCAAAGTGTAGAGAAAACTGTAGTGACTGCAGTCGGAAATAGACAAATACCCGAATCATAGGAGGAACAGTGGGTGAGCAGTGGTGAAAATGAAATATGAGCATATGCGATGAGTATGATATAAGTGGAGTGATAGTAACAGCAGGATTCTTTCGTTCGGATGACTGTGTATGGGATTACACATCTTAATAGACGGCTGTGGAAATTACGGCTGAGAAGGGCCGTAACACAATAGGTCACGTCTTAAGAGTACGGGTAATAATTAGAAGTGCAGTCATTGTTGAGTTTGAACTCGGAGTAATCATAAGACTGTTAGGGTAATGAATGCGAGGTGTGTGGAGTGATATTGCAGAATAAGAATGACAGTGGGCTAATATATTAAATCATTGCACATAGAAGAACCGGTTATGGTTTAATAACTATACATAATTATGACTTGAAGTGTTATTTGATAAAGATTTTTGATCATACCTTTGGAAACTTTGTCAATTCTTTGCTCAAGGTTTCTAACCAGTTGCTCTTCTTTGATATCTTGGAGATGCCCCATGTCTTTAGCTCACATACACCTACATTTGATGATTTTGGCACTAACATTTGATTGTATTTTTGAAAACAGAGTGATGCTGGCTGCCGAAATTGTTTCTGGCTGCGGAAACTGGTTCTGGCTGCGGAAACGGTTCCCAGTTGTGGAAACTGGAACAACACCCTCTGAACTGCACAAAGATAGCTTAGAGGAAAAATAATTGAATGAAAATAGTCTTGAAGGGGGACTTTTATTGATGGAATGAAAATGAAGTGAAAATGGAGTGGAATCAAGTGAAATGGTGATGAGAATGAGATGGAGATGAAATGAAATGGGTGAGTGAGATGAAGTGAAGATGGAAAGAAAAGGAGAGGAGATTTTTTTTTTTTTGGAAAATATAGAGTGTCAGGTGTCCCTGATTTTCACTCTATATTTTCTGTATAAGACTGCCAATCTATGATTGGTTTTTAGGCTTATGCACATTTTTTTTTTTTTCAAAAACTACAAGACACAAAGATTAGGCTGATGGGGGAGAAGGATTCTTCTCCACCAGCCTTATTGCAGAATTCTCTTGGAACATTTGACAAACTCCTCTTTGGAAAGTGGCTTATGATAAATTTTCAATCGGTGGCCATTCATAATAAGAGGAGTCCGAAATTCATCAATGGTCTTGATTCTTACTGCTCCATTGTTAAAGACTTTATCAATCTCATATGGCCCAAGCCAATGAGTCTGAAACTTTCCTTTGAAGTATTTAAACTTGGAATCAAACAGTAAGGCCCAATCTCCTTCTTGAAACTTTCTCTCTTTAATATATTTGTCATGCCACTTAGCTCTTTGATGTTGAACTAGATTAGTTCTTAGGATTGCATCTTGTCTGATCTCATCTAGCTCATTCAACTGTTCCATTCTGTGATTTTGGGCTTCTGATAGATTCATCCCCAACCGAACTGCCATCTTGAAGGTCTTGACTTTCAACTCAATGGGGAGCAAGACTTCTTTCCCATAAACAAGCTCATAGGGAGAATGTCATGTTGTGTTCCTCCATGTAGTTCTGTAGGCCCATAAGGCTTCAGGAAGCCTTTCTGCCCAATCTCTTCTATGGAGATGAACAGTCTTGGTGATGATGCTCTCAAAAACTTTAT
>APFE031717694.1:0-12345 GCA_000404065.3 Pinus taeda | reverse complement strand
AACTTGTCCTGACGATGAACCACACTGGTTGGTTCGAAACGCGTCGACAAAAGATCATTTATGTGATTTCGCCGAAAATTCTCTAAACAATGCAAAAGTTATGTTTATTGCACAGGTTTACTCAAAAGGTGTTGAGGACTTGCGTTCAAGCGAATTTCAGCGAATGGCTGAAGCACTTGTTCTGGCATCACTCTCAGTTTCACCTCCACTACCTCTCACGGCTCTTTTTGTGCAGGACCATTTTGGGTATTTCCAATGCAGCGCCTTTTCATGCCCCATTGTTTACAATACCTCTACCCAAAGTTGCAGAAGGTGATAATTTTGAAGATGCATGCAAGGAACCACTCTCACAACTCTTTTTGTGCAGGACCATTTGGGTATTTCCAATGCAGCACCTTTTGATGCCCCACTGTTTCCAATACCTCTAGCCAAAGTTGTAGAAGGTGGCAATTTTGAAGATGAATGCAAGGAACCTGAAGGGAAAATTCATGATTACATAAATAATCTTCGATTTTGTATATCACCGAACGAAAGCATCAGAGTAGTTGGTGGTATGGCAGCTCGAAATTTTCACCTTACAATATTGATGGGGAAATTGTTGTGTTGGGTTGCTTGCTTCTTAGCAGTCCCGCCCTTGAAATCATGGAGACCTGGTCATTGAAAAGCCAGAGCAAATGAGATTTAAAGAAAGATTGTTTTCGCTGACGAGAGGATCATCTGTCTCACAGTCTAGAGGCAACACTGATAGGCATGTAGACGCTATTTAAAAAGGAATTTGAAAAGAATAATTTGGCAGTAAGAACAAAAAGGCATCATGCTCTTGCTGCTACTACCGCCACTAGAAATTCAGCCAAAAATATTAAATTTGAAGGAAGCCTTTACAACATCTAATCGGATATTGCAGAATTCTACCATACCTTGGAGATTGGTAAGCAAATTATTTCGAGGTCTATTTATTAGACCATCCATTGTAAAAGTCACAATTGACCCACAAACATTATAGGGTATCTCAATCTTTGAATCCTCATTCATCACGGTTATGGGTCAACCACACAACTTTTTTCATAGAAATCCATTTCTTAGGTCGCACATTGTCAGTGTCACAGTTGTCCCACAAGCATTATAAGTTATGTCTATCTTAAGATCTTTGGTCATCATGGTTATCGGCCATCTACAAACCCATGGTTATGGGTCAACCACACAAAAACCTTGTTTTCAACAACACTTGGTTTTGAGTCATCCAAAAACCCACAATTATGAGTCAACCACATAACCTTTCTCTTCGTTGATTCATATTTAACAAATGCTTCTTAGGAGGGGACATGATGCAATGGGGACTATTACTTTCTAAGGCAGAAGAAGTGATACTAATGGAAAGTGTCGTGCACCCATGGTATTGTAATTCAAGAAGGCTATAAATAATGAATCTCACTTTGTAAAAGGGCAGATTTGTCTGACATGATGTAGATGTAACAATGTTTTCCTTCTCATTTAATAAAAAATTGGGTTTTATGGTATATCTTGTTCTCTCTTTTCATATTTTTTTGAGATGTATTCAGTTCATACATTCTTTCATCGATGTTTTTGTGTTTGGTTCTCCCCTCCTTTCTCAACATTCTTGGTTCCTAGATCTTAGCCCCAAGATTTAGATCAAACCCCACCTCCAACAGGAACAAGCACCTAAAATCCGACACTAATCACTTCCTCAGATAATTGATGCTTCTTTTCTTTCAACCTCTAAACAAATATTTTTTCCTTTCATTGTGTAGCTAGCAATAACTGGTATGTGAATTTTTTTATATCTTGCCTAAAGCATGTCAGAAACAAGAACTGCAAACTAATATATTTTAAAATAGCTTTGAAACACGAACTGCAAGCCAATATATTTTAGAATAGCTTTAACGAAAAAAAACAGACCACTGACAACAGTTCTGATTTCCATTGTGACATACTACTGAAATAGCGTTAAATTGAAACCAAGATCTCTAATTTTGTACGATGCTATCCTCTGATCTGATTTTGTACGATGCTATTCTCTAAATTTTTACGATGCTATCCTTTGATCTGGTTTTGTATGATGCTATTTTGAAATAATAAAAAATTTATTAAGAAAAAACACAGAAAGGAACTTCTATATTAAAGATAGGACTTTGTGTTTGTAATGAAAGTACAAAGAACATTATGTCATTAAAAGTTTTTAAAAATGGGGTGAATGTGGTGCTGGGACACTCAATAAGTGTGTTTAAATTTCTAGATCGATTATGTTTTTATAATGTGAATATAATCGTGAAACTAGACCAGGAAAAAATTGGCATTGCGTAACCATGGGCGTTTAATGACTGTGGTCGTCATGCTCATTTCACACTTTTATTCAATGGTAGGCGCGGAAAAATGGGTGTTTTCAGGTAAGTTCCTTTAAAGGAGACTTGACTTAAAGAAAGGAAGAGGCAAAACTTTGAATGGATGCAAGCTGTGGGCGAGGAGTGTGGGGCACGGTGGCATCAATAACAAAGTGAAATGAGGCATCCAGTCAAATCAAATTCAGATCCAAATTCAAACTCATTCCGTGATATTTGTTTTTATCAGAGTCTTCTCCATTTTTTCAGTTTTATTTGAAATGGCCGAGTCGGGTCACGCACACGCAAGGTGCATGAACAGGTAACCAATGATGTTGCCTACCACTCAGTGACCAGAAAGTCGGGTCGGGGTAAACGTTCTGCTCTCACGGGGGTGGACGGATGCTGATGGAACGTGCCAGTATTTAAATATATATAGCGGTGGAGAGTGGGTTGGAAGAAATATAGCGTAAGTAATACTTCAATCTCAGTCGTTTTCTTCACATTATTTTCCCATATCTCACGCCTCAATCAGAGCGTGTAGCAGTTACAGAATCCATCTGATATATTAATTCAATTCAGAGAAAGAAGGACCGGAGGAATACTGGTTTGTTTATAATTGAAGAGTAGAGGGTTAATTTAATTGGTCAGTCTTAGTTGATAAAGTATCTTTGTTATTAAGAGATTATATGTTGAGATTACACGTTATAGGTTTAACTTTCTTAATATTTTGGGGATAAATTTTATATTTTTGCGAGAGAAATTACAGGTTGAGATTACAGATTATAAGCTATAAATTCAATTATCTTGACACTCTCGAAATCAAGTATCAAGCTCAGTGATAAATATTCTATGATAATCACTGATATCTGAGTGTTTGAACAACATAGAGAAACAAAATGTAAATAGCATACCTGCTCAAAAGTTATTCCTTCTAGGACTCTGCAACTAATATTATTGCAATGTAATCTAATCTGTAACGGCCTGGACATATATTGTGCTCCAACGCTCAAGTCCAGACCACAGGAAAATACGGAGCTTGTAAACCGTTAAAAGTCTGCGTTAAGCATGGGCATACATAATTTTTTTTAAGTGTCATATATCGATTTGAAGATAACTTCTGTTAATCTTTTACAGTTTACACAAATTTAGCTGAAGATGGAACCGAGCGATGTGACTTTGAATATTTACACTGACCACGTAATCCCCTTGTTCTCTGTAACTTATACTGATGTACATTTGCATTTCTTCGGTGAATTTTGGTGGAATTTTGAAGCAAAGATTTTGGTTGGTTTTGTACAGATAGTTATGGACAATGGTATTGTAAAGGTCACGTTATCGAAACCCCAAGGAGCTGTGACTGAGATTGAATATGGCGGCATAGACAACATGATGGAGACTCTGAATTTGGAAGCCCATAGAGGGTATGTCAATCATTGTCCACAAATCCCCAAAATATCTTATTTGCAACCGGATTTTCTCTTAATTACAGTTGTGTTTCTCATGTAATGTCTTCCTTAAACCAATGCAAATGCAGGTACTGGGATCTCAACTGGAGCGAACCAGGAGGTCCACTGCTATCTGATTCGTGAGTTTACAGTATTGAACTAAAATTGTGATTGAATAAGTTGTTCCCCGGTTATGGAAATGGTAATTAGAACTTCAAAATCTATGATTGCAGGATTGAAGGTAGAGAATTTAGTGTGGTCGTGCAGACAGAGGATCAGGTTGAAGTATCATTTGTTCGAAACTGGGACCCTTCATTCCAGAATACCACACAAATTCCCTTAAATATAGACCTAAGGTAGGTAAAATTATTCAACATTCAGCCTGGTGAGTTAGCTTTATTTTTGGGGGTTGATTTTTTGAATTTACTGTTCCTGTTGTGTTAGTTCTATTTGGGGTTTGAATTTTTGAATTGACTGCTTCAAGTACCTGAAAACTTCTAAATTTATTTAAACCCTTCCTGGTCTGAATAAGGCTGGCAAAGGAAATTAATAGGTACATTGGATCACCTAATGGATATGTTTTCATCATCATGATGCAGGTATGTTTTACTTCGTGCGTATTCAGGTTTCTATGCATATGCCATTTACCAGAGGCCTACCGGATTCCCTGACTGCGATCTTGTACAGACTCGCATGGTGTTTAGGCTGCGTAAGGACAAGTAAAGTCCATGCACAGGTTCCTGCATTTTGTCTGCAATATTGCCCAAATTGAAATTAGACGTGTTTTACTGAGACAGGTGAGATGTGATGTGGGTACAGATTTCAGTACATGGCAATAGCAGACAACAAACAGAGGGTGATGCCAATAGAAGACGATCGATCCCCTGCAAGATGCAGAACACTAGCATATCCAGAAGCTGTGTTGCTCACCAATCCAAGAAACCCAGCTCTGAAAGGCGAGGTAAGCACCACGCATCTCTCATATCTCTCTACATATTGTAGCATTGCGTGTATTTTTGTTCGAGTTTGCTTTCCTTATCATTTTGTTCCAGTCTGGTTTTTGGAAGAACTCCTTAATGAGTTTGAGATGTATTCCTCAATCTATTAGAATTGAGATTTATTCTCCCCAAGGATGCTATGAATTGCATTAAAACAAAACATTTGTTCGCAAAAATTTCATTACTTTAATGTAATATATGAACAGTCTCTAAACTTAAACTACTAGAAAAATTCAATTTTTTCTTTTAATAGTCCAATATAATCTAAGAACATTCTCCGAACTGAGAACAATCTCTAAACTTAGAACATTCTCCGAACTCAGAAGAATCTCTAAAGTTGAATTAGTATGGGAGTAGATAAATTCAAGTGTTTTTTAATGATTTACTTTTTTTATTAAATAGCATTTTTTAAATTTCAAAATACAGAAACACAACCCATTCAAGCAATTACGCTTGGTTTAAATTAACAATAATAGAAGACATACTTACGTTATTTACCCCGCAATGCTTTACAACTCTTTTGATTTGTTTATTTCCAAAAAGTTCACCTTAATCTTAACCCGTGATATCACCGATCATTAATTATCTTATGGTCCCTGTGTAGCACGTGATATAGCGCCGATAGCGTCTTTATCGGTTCAGACTTTCACTTTTCCTCAACGACATAAAATATCTGGAATCCTTTTGACGAGGCGATGTCAGAGTTTCACTTATTCTCTAAACAAATCAGACTCTCACTTTTACAGCAAAGACACAAAACATTTGAAAACCTGTGTACAGTTCATGTCAGAGTTTCACTTACTACCAAAACAGAAAGAATTGAAATTTTGTGTACAGCTGTGCGTACTCCGCTCCATAAAGTGCAGGTAGGTACAGAGTCGTCACCCTCAGCGCGTAGGCTAATTTCCCAACCGAATGACCCTTCCACAGAACGAGACAAACAGCTATCAAACTGTCTTGTTTTTCTGGGTAAATTTGATATTAAATCTGTTGGAATTATGTTGAAAGGCTGTTTATTTTATGCGCGGATTTTTTATTTTTATGAGTTGATTTTTTTGGAACAGTGGGAAAATTTATCATAATTTAGTTGTCAAATTAGTTGGGAGGACAATTATTTTTTGTTGTTATCCACGAATGGGTGACTCATCACTGTTATTCAAGGAAAGCTAGGCCACTTGGAATAACCCCTGTCTGTAAGGGGCAGACTTTCACTTTTACCAGAGGTCTGTGGGTCTTGAGCAGTTAACATGTTCCCGACTCATCACCCTTATTGAAGGAAAACTAGACCACTTGGATAACCCGTGTCTATAAGGGGCAGACTTTCACTCTTGCAAATGTCTTAGTCTTAGACAGTTGACATGTTCCTAAAAAATAAGAGCTCCGGACCAAAAAACAGTTTTAAAACATTCTCCAAACCTATTTTATCAATGGAATTTTAAAGTTATAATATTCTTTTATATGTTTTAGTTCATTTTATTTTATTTAAAATAAGATAGTGATAAGTATATGTTTAAAATAATTTACGAGTAATAAAATCCATAATTTTATTACAAACTTCCCGGAAGACAAAATTTAGACTTAACAGAATAGATTTCGGCTAATTTCATATAATCCAAATCCAGAGAATTTAAATTATGGTTTTTGAATCAACTTATTTTACAGACCTGTTTCAAAGACGAATTAATTGGACTACAAGAAATCGTCAAAATCAAAGTATATGTCACGGTCGTGCAAGTTGAGGTTCGGAATTTCAAACCCGACCCGATGCAACCCAGCCCAGATAAAGCTAACGAGATATACAGAGCGTTTCACAAAAAATAACTGGTTACTGGTAACAAAGCGCTGTGACTATGTTACAACAAAGATTGGTGACTAAATTCAACAGATAAAATACCTCGTAACAGTCAATTTACTCGTCATATTCCATCCTGCGTGCATTGGAATGTCGCCACGCATCCCTGTCCACAGCGAATAACACTTCACTTTTTCTCATGTGTACGCGATTGGTTGAGTAGACGAATATTGTTTTTTTGCAGTCCCATAAAGGGCAACATGTTCATCCAATGGAATGCTAAAGTGGTTATTTTTATCAGATTCCACCTGATGGGAGATTGACTTTATTTTTATGTTTATTTTTTTAATTCCATCAGGGGGAATCTGATAAAAAAAACCACTTTTGCATCCCATTTTTGAACATGTTAACCTTTACCCTTTATGGTACTGCAAAAACAGTATGCGTCCACTACACCATCGCGTACACATGAGGAAAAGTGTTATTAGAATATATAATCATAATAGATCTTAATGTGTTTAGATAAATATTAGATCCCATCGCGTACACATGAGGAAAAGTGTTATTAGAATATATAATCATAATAGATCTTAATGTGTTTAGATAAATATTAGATCATTTAAAAAAAATAAAAAAATTATCTACTTATTATCTTATTCATTCTTTAAACCAACTTTCTACAAGGACACTATCACAATTAAATTTTAGTATTCATCTTTATGCAACTACACTATCATAATTAAATTTTAGTATGAGAATCTATTATGGTGTATTATAAAAGACCATTGTGATGATCCTAGTTTTGAATGGAATTTTTATTTATGGTATTTTTATTGGTATATTATTCAAGTTAATTATAATGTATTAGTTCAAGTTAATTATAATGTATTATTATGGTATTAGCTTTTAATTGAGTTTTAAGTGTAACTTAATTAGTAATTAATTAGCTAGTTAACATAGATATCTTTTAAAGAAATAAGCATAAAAGAACATTTACTTATGTATTAGTAATTATGATATTATTAAGAATGACTTAAAGAGCTAGTGAATGGAGTAAAAGAGGTGTTAGTGAGGATAAAAGAGAATAAAGTGGCATATTAGTTAGGTAAGTTGTTGGAGGTGATGTCTCTCTTGGGTTAGCATGGAGAGAAGACAAGTTATGAGGTAAACATGACCTCATGCCATCATAACTTGACAAGCCATAAGGAGTTTCAGCAAGGGGAAGCCAACTAGGGTCTACATAGGGAAGGACTACAAAATGCAAGGCTCCTTTAAATCTTGGTATAAAACCTTTGAAGGACAAGGCTAAAATATCTATAATGATATGATAGTAGGTTTTTTGTATAGGTCAAGCAAGAAGTGGAAGAAATTGAGAAATTGTAAGAGACAAAGAAGGGGCTTGACATTTAGTGACAAAGTAGATTAGAAGATGATTCCTTGGGTACTTGATACAACTTTACAAGAAGTAGAGGTACTAAATCCCTAAAGGTAGTGGATTCGTACTGATACATGCACTCATGATTCTAATTCCCATGATTGTAAAATTAAAAGGCACTTAGTGCACTAAAATCCTTAACAAATTAGATAAGCTTGACAAGAAATATGAAAACTTGACCAATGTTATATGGGGGTCTGATGTTGGAAGTGAGGAGCTAGAAGACAAAGGAAGCGCTAGAGTGACAAAGGAAGACGACCATAGAAGGACAATGACAAATAGATTCATATTTAGTGACAAATGTGAATGTCTCCTCATAGTCTACTCCCTCCTTCTAAGAGAACCCTATCGCTACAAACCTTGCTTTATACTTCTCGATACTACAATTAATTGCATGTTTGATCTTTTAGATCCATCAAGAAGTGACCAAAGAATTTCCCTCTGGTATCAGAAATTAATCCGAAACATCATTGCTCATGATGGATCTATACTCCTAAATCATGGAATCTCTCTCTTGACTTGCTCACTTATAGCCTCCTCAAAATTGGATGGCTCAAACTCGTAGATGTTTCTCGATAATTCCAAATAACTAGAATATCTGGTTAGTGGTTTTCCCTATCTGAAAGTGCTACTAGGAGCTTTCCCATGCTTTGTAGTATCCCTTAATGTCTTCTCAGCCCATATCAGCCTCCTCGTGGTAGAGCTCGAAGGAATATCCAACTCATCCTTTGAATCTGTTGGTTGCATCCTTGCTAATATTCCTGGACCTTGCTAAATCTTCGGAGCCTCTCACTCTCGCTCCTCTATCATTGTTGACTCGCTTTCATAAGATCTCCTGAGGGTCCTATCCTCATCAAATATGACATACCGACTCAAGATCACCTTCCTCTATCTTGAAATGTAGACACAGTAGGCCTTTGAGAGCACATTGTAGCCAACAAACATGCCCCTCTCAGATAAAGGCTCCAGCTTAGTCCTTTTATTTCTAGGAATATGGACATAAGCTGGACTACTGCATATGCACAAATAGCTCACATACAGTTTCACTCTTGTAAACAACTCCTTAGGAGTCACGTCCTCCAACGCCTTGTGAGGACTCCTATTTTGCACATACACAACTGTATTGTAGGCTTCCACTGACAAAAACATAAGCAACTCCTGATCATAGATCATTTCCCTCACTGCCTCCATGATGGTCCTATTTTTCCTATCGACAACCCCATTTTGCTGAGGGTTGTAAGGCACTGAGAGCTCCTTAATTCCTTCCTCCTTACAAAAAATATTCGAACTCGTTGGATGTATACTTGCCCCCATTGTCTGATCTCAGCACCTTAATATTCTTCTCAACCTGGTTCTCCACAAGAACCTTGAACTCTTGAAGTTGATTGAAGACCTCATCCGCGGTCTTTAGGAAGTAGATCCAAGTCCTCCTGGAATAATCATCTTTAAATGTCACAAATTATAAGGAATTAATGATCAACATTACAAACATAGAACCACAAATATTAGAATGCACCAAGTCTAACATGCCCTTTGACCTAGTCTCACTGTGAGGATACACAACCTTGGGTTGCTTGCCAAGCACACACCCTTTACAGACTCCACCCTGCTCCACCCGGATCTCTAGAAAACCAATAACCATCCTTTGCACCATAGGAAAAGCTCTATAGCGTAGGTGCAACATCCTCTTATGCCAAATGTCACTCTGGTTGTCACTCTCATGGATGAGAGCCTTCACTGATTGTCCTCTCAACAGATAGATATCCCTCTCCCTTCTACCAATCACCCGTTTCTTACTGAAACCAGTCCCCTTCAATCCAACAACAACTTCACATCCCGTAAAGTTGACCTCCAGTCCTCTATCTTCCATGGTTGAAACAAAAAGGAGATTCTCCTCCAACCTTGGTACATATAACACCTCATTCACCTCCATGATGCCCCCTGATTCCATATGGAACTCGATACTGCCAATGCCCTCGACTGCATAATTGGCCTTGTCACCAACCTCCACATTTACAACTCTAGACCCACTGGTCATGTTGGTAAAGAAGTCTCGAGATCTCGTCCTATGACAAGATGCTCCACTGTCCACAAACCAAACACCTCTTGTGACAGTTCCAAAAAGGCAAGATACTAAGATGATTTTTTTCTCAAACTTCTTAGCCATCTTGTCTACTTGTGCAGTAACTATTGTAGCAATCTTTCCCTTGCCCTTCTTTTTGTTAGGACACTGACTACAAAATGCCTGAACATGTGACAAACAAAGAACTTCACTTTGCTCATACATTTTTCCTTCTTGCTCTATGAAGATGCTCCTCCACCGTAGTTATGCTTGGCCTTTGCTTTTCTCTTTTTCACTTTTGCAATAGAGCAAGCTCATCTTTCTCTTCTCTGCCCTTTCGCTGTCCAACGATTAATGAATTTTCCTAGATCTCCTTTTGGGTGAAGTCATCGTATAACTGGCTCCAATCAAGAAGTTGTTAATGAGAAAGAATCCCATCCACAAAATCGGACCACTGCTTTCTGCACTCCAAAGCAATTTTGACTAGCTCTGAATCACTCACAATTTCCCCAATAGCTGCAATCTCATCATGAGCCTGTTGGACCCTCGTGATATAAGATGACAAGGTCTCAAATATATTCATTTTAATATTGTTTAATTTTTCCGGCAACACTATTTTTTTGTTCTCGTTTGTTTTCTGATAAAGACCGGTGAGAGCTACCCACATCTGTCTTCTAATTCCCTTCCCTAATATGTGAGGAATTATATAATCCTTCACACCATCTAGAATTATACAACTCACTTTCATATCTTTGGTCTTATGCTCTGCTGCAAGATTCAGATCTGAAGAAACCTGCACGTCTCTGCTCACTAAATCCCAAAGATCACTCATTTTCAGAATCATGATAATTCGTTCCTTTGAGGAATTGAAATATGATACCCCATCCAACTTGTCTTCGTATCTCAAATTGCTCAATGATGCCATACCAACAAATTGACCACGACCACAAAAACCGACTGAAAAAATTTTAAGAAATAATTATGTTGTTGCAAAAAGAAAAACTCGTCGTCGCAAACCCTTATGATCTTAGATCTCTCTTTCAGAGTCTTCTAGACTGCTCTGATACCATGCTAAATTTCTAATACCATCCAGATTTATTTTCTCACAACAATTTAATTTATCCCCAATAATTTATTTATTTACCCAAATAATTATTGAATCAATGAAAAATAAAATCACTAGCATTTTTACTTCTAGAATTAAATATATGTAGCAAAAATAAACCAAAGAGATCAATAATGCAAAATAAAATCACCCACAATAATTCTTCGTCATTTCATTATCTGGAAAAGATGGTTTTTCTACCCATAAAGATACAAGGAAAAATACAAAACCCTGTAACCTGTAACATGACTCCCTCAAAATGAAATTCGGCCCAAGGTAACTCAACCTTAAGGAAATTAGCCTCTAGATGAAATCGACATGAATAACTTGGCTCGACTACTTTGCAAGCAACTCAACCTACACCCTTCTTGCGTGCCACTGATGCACACTAGGGAAAATGCGGCACTCCAGCAACTAAACCTCCTCTAGATAAAGTCAATCTCCCTTGGGAAACTCAACCATGCAATCTCCTCCTACTTTTCCCTCCTAGATTTGCACAAACCAACTCACACTTCTCCTTCTCTGCACACTGGTTCACTAAGCCACTCACACTTAAGAAAATTACTTTCTCTAAATGATAACTCGCTCACACAATCTTGTGCTCTTCATGTGTCTTCACCTCCTTGCTAGGCTTCCTTTATAATCTTGATTGAGTCTAGATCCCTAACCTTAATGTCCCTTCTAGAATCATCTTGGAGATTAATGGTTGGGATTATTTCTAGGCCACTTAAATAATTAAATTATTTACCCTTAGAAAACAACTCAATAGTCGACAATAATTAATTGCTTTAATTATTGTACTTTTCCTAAGTTAGACTTAGGGAAGAAGACAGAAATCACTAAAAGAGGTAAATAATATCTTCCACATACTAAGACACCAGGGCTATGTAGAAGTGTTAATTTTTGTAGCATCGGATAGGTGTTCTAGTCTCGATTTTGGTCAGAGAGGCTAAGAAATACTAGAGCTGCAAAACCCATAAAAGTTTCGGGAGAAAACACCTAGGGACAACTCAATTAAGTTAATAAGTCAATAATTAAATATTTCCTAAGTCTAGCTTAGGAAAAGTGATTAATTAATAGGAATTAATTATGAAAGGTGATATGTAGGAATTTACAAGGTAAGTTCCTCAGACAGAACACCAAAAGGACACCGCTCACAAACAGATCAC
>APFE031717687.1:142405-170129 GCA_000404065.3 Pinus taeda | reverse complement strand
TTTTTTAAAATTAGACTAATTCTATTAAAAAGAAAAGAGTATAGTACAATCAAGCGTAGCAGAAAAGCAAGGGGGCCCAAGGAAATAGGCACCGCCTTTCTCCTTGGCTAAGAACCAGGAGAGGGCTAATGAGAACATGGAATAACAAAGAACCGGAACTAAGCAGAGAGAACTACCCTGAGGGGATTGTTACTGTCACACGACTTTTTTTTCCTTTTTTCTTGCTTACTTTGACCCATTCAGTGGAATTTGGCTGAGCCGAAACAAGTTGAAGATTGTTCTACCCTGGCGGTGGAACATCCTTCTCAGAATCTGAGGAAGAAGTGAGATGAGCACGTTTCTGAGAAATCTGAGAGACGGAGGGGTTTGCCGGATCATCCAAGGGAGCATCCAGCGGAATCTCAACGTTCATTCCATCTGCAACTATTTCCTCCTCATCTGAACTGGTGGAGTCTGAATCTTCCATAGGCGGAGGAGGCGCACATGGGTTCCAACTTTTGGACTTGGGCTTGCGCTTAGGAGTCTTCCTTTTGTCGAGGTACTGGGGACAAGAACTTTGGAGATGTCCTGTTTGATGACAATGGTGGCAGCAGAAAGCTGTGTTCTCGTAATCCAAAGTTTGAGTCCAATGGAAATCTCCATACTTGAGATTAATCTGATCCGGCAGTCCTCTGCTTATATCTATTTCTGCACAGAATCTGCCATAAGTGTAGAGCCCATTTTCCTTTCGCGAAGAGTCTACAGCTAGGTAGCTTCCTAAAGTATCTGCAATTGCTATGAAGACCGAAACGTGCCAAAGATGCAACGGAAGGTTCGGGAGCCTGACCCAAATGGGAGTTTTGGTGATAACAGCTGTGGAAGGGTCGAAGTCTGGAAACCAAGGAGTAAGAAAAAGCCCTGCCGAGCCCCAAAACCAAGGGCCTCCTGTTAAGGCCTTCTGATAATCTTCTTCTCGGTCAAAAACCACAATGAAGAATCCTTTTGAACATAAGTGTATCTCGCTTTTTTTAGTCCAATTGGTGTGAATCCATTGGTATAGTTTTGATGTGCGAGGCCATAGCCCATTGAATCTGCATACAAGTGCGGCTTCTGCATAAAGTTGATATCGATCATCAATCGCAGAATAAGAGAGATTGATTGAAGGAATATCCTCTGATTTGTCTACCAGGAAGGGCTTTTGAGCCCCAGATGGATGGCCTGCTGATGGAGTAGGCTGTGAATGGGCAGCATCTTTGTGGACAGCATCTTTATAGGAGAATGAAGGGGCAGAGGAGGACTGCCTAAAGGAACCACCTCTCAAACGAAATGTAGCCACAATAGAGGCATCCTTTTGAATGCTGTAATAGGAAAGAGGAAGGGTATTCATGAGTTGCTTACCCTTGTATAGCAGTCTGATGTAATAGGAGGGGATTCCTAGCCGGCTTTCAAGATTTTGCACGAGGTCCTGCACAAGATCTGTAGCGCATGCCCATTGCATTGTCGTCTTGCCCGAGAGATTGATTTGGATTTGAAAAGCGAGTGATTCTTCAAGCAGATCTGGTACAGATCTGGCCCCTGCTGCCTTGTTCAAACAGATCCCGGATTCCTTTGAACCATGGCGAGGAGAGGGAGTAACTTCTTCTCTGCATTTGGCTTGATCGCCCCAGGCTGCGCAAGCATTAAGTGTGCAGGGAAAAAATGCTTGGAATCCTCTTGCCGGAGTTCCAACTCTGGCATAAGATACCGTTTTATAGAAACCTGTTGCCATGGCCGATTTCTGCAGCTTCTGGACGTTCGGCTCATGAGCCCTCCACATTGCTTCCAGGCATGCTTCCCTATTTTTGTCACGACAGCAATTCCATAGAGCTGAATCTATCAAGTTTGCAGTGGATTGAGAGGTGTAGGTTAACTGTAGAACGGCAACAGTTTTCCTTTGTGTTCCAGAAGCTTGATCCGCCGCTCCATTTTCCAGATCTTCAATAGATCTCGCGTCTTTCATAAGAGGGTAGCGATTCCCCAATCGCATGTAGTCTTCCGTCCCATTTTGATACTTCAGCTGCGCGATGAAAATCTTTGTCCAGTTTATTCCAGCGGCAGCAGGGCACGCTACAGTTGCGGTGGCCATTTTCTGCAAACCCTCTTCAACCTTCAATGCCTTGTGGCCTTCCCAACGAGGCCGAGGCATAACTTCAAGCACAACATCAAGATCGTCATTTCTTGTACAAACAAAAATGGGGCCGGGAAAATTTTCCGGTACTTTTTCGCCTCGCTTAACAGTTACATCCTTCACGGTTCCCATGTTCTGCAGCGCCTGGCCAACCCTTCCAGCGCCGATGATCACAGACGGAAATGCGGACTTTTGAACGGCGGCCATGGTTGCCGAAACCCTGATTCGAGGGTAATTCGCAGAGCAGAGATTGGATATCCTAAAACCTATGTTAGTTAACAAATACAAGATTTTTTGGCGTCATATTTTTTAATATTTTAAAAACATATTGATATTTGTAATTTATGGTAAATTATAAAATCATACTAAAATTATTTGATTATATAGCTGTGGTTAATATTTTTTAATTAATTTAGAATAATTATTTTGTTTAGATTTTTGATATAAAAAATAAAGATATTTACAATGTAATGAGAGGAGGCATTATTTTTTTTGTAACTTTCTAATTATTATAAAAGTTATTGTATATTGGAGTTTGTATATTGTTGTGAATTATATCTGTTAACTAAAATGAGATTACTTTTTGGTATAGAAAATTGTTTTTATCTTAAACAATTTTAAGAGGTATATATTATAAGCCTATCCAATTTAATAATGGACATTTTTTAAAGAGCTCATGTGAAAGAGGTACTGTGAAGTATTTTGAATGATTTTTTTTTGGCATAGACCAGGATAAGAAATTTGAGGAACAATATGTATTTAATTAAAAATTTCATCACAAGTTTAAACATGGTTATAAACTTTATCAGATCCCTTCAAAGTTCTCTTTTTTATAGGTTGTATTTAGTCATTTTTACCTCCATTTAAAAAGGTGGTATTCTCAATATCATCTCTTTTTTGGGGTTGAAACTATAATGTTTTACAACCATGACATAAAAACTTCATAATATTGTTAACGAAAACCTTAAAATCAATCCCAAATCAAAAAGTGGTACTATTATAAACACTTCTTTTTTTCATTTTCTTCTTCTTCTTCTTTTTGTCTTTGAACCACTCCACCTCAAAATTATTTAGCTAAGGAAACAAAAAGTCAAATATTATTGGACTTCTCCCACTCACTACCAAGATTGGCAATATGGTTTCTCGAGGAAACTTGGACTTCTAAGCCCACCACCAATTTGTGGATAGATTTCTAAAAACAACTTTAGCAACAACGCATCCCCATCTCGACTGGGGATGACAAGTTGAGATAGGGCTACATCCCAATAGGTGTTTTCTCCATTTATGAAACTTATGGTGTGGAAGTCGGTCAGTAAAATTTTCCCAAACCTGTTATCTGGAACAATATTTGGTAAAGAAAATTATGGCCCAAGTTTCATTCTTTCTATGGCTATTGGTCTAAGAAAATATATTATCTTGCAATAACCTCGAAAAGCGCAAGTGCTTAGTTCCTTCTTGTTGCCATATTTTCATTCATGAATCAAAAAATTGAGAGCATCTTTTCAACACATGCCTCTACTCTTAACACCTCTAGCAGATCCTAGAATCAAATATGCAAAATTGCATAGAGACTTAAAAGCATCTCAAAAACCATCAAGAGATGGAGAGTCCAAGGTTTCCAAAATCCAATCCTAAATACTTCTTTGGGCCATATGGAAGGAAATAAATAAACACATTTTCAAAGACTACTTTGCGCCACATAGTTCTCTCTGGATAATTTTTTGAAATAACATGAAGGAATCAATAGTCACTCAAGCATGAAATGAGCGGGATTGGAAAGTGATCCAGGAAGCTCTAGGAAACCTCAAAAATCAGATTGCTCAAACATTTATGGAAAGAGAATATATTCATAGAGCTAGGCACGACCTTTCCAATGGTGTGAACAACACCTCAAAAAATTTCGTATGGCAAAGTATCATAGTTTGAAGATTTTGACCAAATGAGAAAAGTCAAACTCAAACTCAACCTATAGGACACATGGAACTACTGACAGGGGTCATACAAATGACATGGGCTAATGGTATATTGACATGTGGCAGTTGATGGGGGCACCCTACATCCTATGTAGATGAATATGGTTTGACACAAGGCATTTATCAGTTAACTGAGTGTTGATGCAGTGGTTAGGAAACCAATAGGAGAATGCCACATGGCCCAATCAAGGGATGCCATGTGGCACCTTGAGGGATGCTGAAAAATGTTGGAATCATCTCACGCAAACTGAGAGTTATGGCTGGTTATAACTATAATTATAATGCATGTGGTCAAAGATAGTTTATTATATGTTTATGACATGGTTCGTTTTCCCATAGCATATAACATATGGTTAAAAACAAACTTTATTTATAATCAATGAATATGCCACCACATGTAACGTTACGGCATGGTGGGGCCATACCACATATGGTTTATATGAATTTTGGAGTGTCGACATAATATTTGTGGTGAGCACCACTATTGCAGCAATAATGTTGCAACTCCCGGGCTTCTTGCTTTACTTTTATCAACCCAGTAGTTCGTAACAAACTTGGAAGCGACCGTGCTATATGCACAAGTACTAGTTCTTACTACATGCTATCACTTGGTCAGCTGGCGCAAGATCATTAAGATCTCAAGCCAACTTCTATGAATTCTAAAAGAAGCTTTATATGTGATGAAAGAAAGGAAATCTTACCCTACAGAAGCTATTCTACTTGCAGAAAATAAAAGAAGACTGAAATGTGAAGTAACCCTAGCAAACCCTAATTAACTAGCTAACCCTACTTTTGCAGAAAGAGAGGTGAAAAACCATAAAACGAATGCCATTACCTACTTAGCAAGTAAACAACATCTACTCAAGCTATTTCTAGAAATAAATGAGAAAAAAACATCATTTTGGATTTTTATGTATTTTTAAGTGAAATTGGCATGCATGTGATTTATTTGTTTGTGAATGTGGCAACGATTAGGTGGCGATGGAGGGCGACTTTGGAGTTTGCAGAGGTGTAGGAAGGTGTGGAAGGGTCCTAGGATCTCCCAGGTGGCCTCCTGGAGGCTTTCCCTGCAATCAAATTTCAAAAAGACACCTACAGGAAATTCTACAGGAGGTTGCAGGGGATCTACAAGAGGTCTACAGGAGGATGCCGAGAGTTGTTTTAGAGGTTTTAATGGGTGGAAAGGGTAGCTGATGGCTAGGAGGATGTGTTAAGGTGTCTAAGGTTCATCAAGGAAGATTAGGGAAGAGAAATATGGTTGGACTTGTTCAAGGAAAGAGAGGAAAGTCTATGGGAAAAGTGCAGAAAATTAGGGCAGATTTGTGAAGGACTTTGGATGACCTGTGGAACATGGATCAAGAAGAGATGGTGATGGATGATTGGTGGACTTATGGTGAGCAGAGATGTACTGCAAGAGAACTAAAAATCAAGCTCTGAAACTAAGCAAACAAAGAAACTAGCTACATTAAAAAAACAGAAGTGTTCATCAAGCTAGTCTAAATTTTGATCTATGAAAGTAAATGCTGAACAATGCTATATGTAAAGAAAGCATGGAAAGAAATATATTGTAAAGATAGAAATGATCATGATGAAATAGATCTACAGCAAAGCATTAACCTTCTAACAAGTTGCAACACTAGAAATCCTATGGCAAAGGAAAATTTATGTTTTTTGTGGCAACAATAGGGTCTTGGCCTCAGTTCATGGTCCCAAAGGGGAGAAAGGAGGTTAAGGCTCTGTTGATGGCCTTTTTGTATCTTCTTCTATCATTATTCAACCTGCTATAGCAAACTGAAATGGAAACAACTTTTTAAATTACCAAAAGCAACCTATTCTTAACTAAGAAAGAAATCTATTTATCAGCAACTCATTCATAAACTGAAACAAAGCATATAAATACAAAAAAAGAGGTGCTTGGCTTCTTGGATTGGGCCCTAACCCAAGAGCTTCAGCCCTCTAAGGTAACTTAGTGCTAGCTTAGAAACAATCTCATTTTCATTATCAAAATAACAGTAAGATTACATGAAACTGTCTACAAAGGTAAGCTCAAAGTTGAGCCAAGAAAAGCTGCAACAAAAGTGCGAAAATTTGACTAACATCCAACAACCTAATGAGGCCCTAGGCCTCTCTACTTATACAACTGGAGCTTCCAACAGCTCGCTTAAAATTAGGGAGGCTCGGCTCCCAGAACTTGAGATAGGCAGCAGTTATACTCCACTTGCTCGACTGCCTCTTTGGTGCATTGATGTGGCTGCTTGTGCTCCGAGATTTCTAAAGGAGAATTCAAAGTAGGGAGTCATAAATGAGGGGAACACCCTCCTATAAACCCTATCCCTTGTTTTCTTCAAATATTTGCTGCCAAATGTTCTTTAAACCTTTGACTTTGTCTCCAAAATTGACCAAAAATCTTCATTAAGCACACATTAGACTTCAAGGCATAATGACCAACCCAACTTACTCTATTAGCATAAATATAATAAAAAACATGCAATAAACTAATTTGAATGGTGGATTAAGCTAAGTTAAGAGGCAAAATGAGCCCATATAATTACCCATTTATGGGGCTCATCATCACCCCCCTACTGAATGTGTTGCTCATCCTCTGAGCAACTAGTCCATCTCCTCATATTTGATGGCCCTGATGACCTCCGTAACATCCCATGCTTCTGATGTGAGGTCCTCTTCTTTGTCATGGAATCCTTCCTTTCTGTCCACCTCTTCCCACTGCTGTTGTTCTTCTTCCTCTTTTCCACCTTCCAGTAGGCCTAGCAGCAGTGGAGGACTCAATTTGAGGCCAATCCAATTGGCCTTCAAACTCTGCATAGAGCGCTTGTACAATGGCACTCTCCTTAATGCTTATTTCATCCTTGTTGGGGAGTGATACTCCCTAATTTGCAGACTGTGTGGAAGAGTGTTCCACCTCATCATACAAGCATGAATACATTATTCCCCAAGTAATCTTTCCATGTCTTCAAAATGTGCAATGGCCTGAGCCTGCTCATTGATATACTTAGGGGCACTTTGAGGATTATCTGCAAGCAACTGGTGGACACTGATGAGAGCCATGGGGTCTGTTGGCTCAGCTCAGATCATTAAGGGTTCATTTTTGTCTTTTGCCATCAACTTTTTGATTTATGTTGCCCTTTTCTCCTCATGATTCATCCATGATGCCATGGCCATCAGTTGCAAGTCCCCTAGCTTAGCATTGGGGTCCCATAGGTTCATATCAGTGAGGGCCAAGTTATGCAAATAAAACTATGCTATATTTGCCTTATCTTCTGCTGAACTTTGGTCACTTAGGTCTGTAAACTGTTTATAATCTTGGAAAGGCATGGTGCCTCTCTGTGCCAAAGTCTTGATCTGAAACTGCAGCCATTGGTATTTTAGGTATACTCCATATGATTTTGCTGGTGTCATGCACTGTAGCGCCTCCATAGACCAGCTAGCCATGCATGCCAATTGTGTCTCCTTTTTTTGCAGTTGTTTCCTTATCAACTAATTTTCTATTTCCAAGTGAGATCTTCTGATTGCCTCTCTATGTCTTACATCACTTAACTCCCTGCCCATCTCTCTAAGCTGGTTCTCCATGTGGCCAATATCTTCTACCCCCTTAGATTTGGCAATTTACATCCATCTATGGCTCCTTATTCTTTCTTTCTCCAGCTCAAAGAAAAATGGGACTGCAAATTTCTATGGAATGATTTCCCCCCCCTCAAGAAGATTGTAGTAAGAGCCCAAACTACGCTGGGGGTCAGGTTCTTGGGTCTCTGTTGTTTCCTCCTTCCCCTTTGGCTATTCTTCTACCCTTTTCTCAAGTTTCTTGGTCTCCTATAGCTTAGTTAGGGTCTCCTGTAGAATAGTCTGTGCTTCCTGTAGAGTTGTTTTTTAGTCTTGTAGTTGCACTCTTTCCTTCCAAGTGGAATATCTAGGACTTCCTCTTTCATATGTGATGGGGGTTTTAGAGGGAAATTCTTCCCCTTTGATAGTGGGTGAATGTTCAATTACAATAGGCACAGTTGAATATGGCTGTGGTTTTCCCATTTTTATCCTTGTGCTTTTCTGAGCCCTGAAGTACATTGATGTTTGCCTCTTCCTCTTTTGTTTGGTTTTCACAGGGGTGCTGAGGATAGCAAGAGAAACTACTGCCTCTCTTTCTAGGGTCTCAGGAGACACTTCTGTCTTTTCTGCCCCTTGTTCCTCTCCTTTTGTCTTCTCTGTCTCTATTGATTTTGTTTCCTCTTGCTCTATTTTGTGTTCTTCCTCCTCTGCTTTAGTTTCCTCCTCCTTTGTTTTAGTTTCCTCCTCTTCTGTTTGCTCATCAGTTCCCTCCCCTTCTTCTCCTTGTTGTTCTTCCCCCTCACTTTCAGAAGGACTGAGGTCATATGTGAGGGCCTTTACATCATCTTCCCTTGTCATATTTCTGAAGATCTCCCATGCTATGGGGATTGTGAAGGTGTGGAGGGCTTCTTCCACTAATAGTTTTATTAACCCATGGTGAGCCAATTGATCTATACCCCTTGCCTTTAACTTAATGCTAGAGTCTATAAGGGACTGCAGGAGAAAATAGGGGATGCTGAATTTTTGGGGTGTAGGAATGTTCATGCCATATCTTAGCTCATGGAGAAGTCTAAAATGGTAGCCATAAACTATGTTATACCTCCCTTCACAAGAAATATACTTGATGATTTCGTAACTGACCTCATCCCAAAGGTAAGGTATGCTTGTTCTTCTAATGCCATTTTTGTCTTCTAGAGGATGTTCATCTAGTTGGAAGAAGGTTTTCTGGGCAACTTGTCCCATTGGCTTTTCATCTTTGCTCCAAGGTAATCCAAGGGGAAGGTTGGTAACTCTGCTGATATATTCTGGGGTGATTTCCATGGTGAGACCTCTGAAAGTAACAGTGGCATGGGTCTTTGAACGAGGTACTAAATCAAGGGCAAACTCCTGAGCCACTTCTTCATCAAACCCTCGAATTCTTTCGAAAAATGGCATCCAATTTGCTCTGGTAAAAATGGCTACTACTTCGGGATGCTCATGGATCCTAGTTGAATTTATGGGCTCCTTCCTCATGAATCCCCCTGTCATTTTGCTTATACCCCCTTTTTGACACCCAAAATGGAGATGGAGACAAGAATTCTAAGGAAATTGGAAAATAGAGAAAAACTGTGCTTTTTTAAGAAAACAGGCAGAATTTTTTTTATGGAATTCCTCTTCTCCTACAAGCTTAATTCCTCCTTAGAATTGTATCATTTCTAGCACATATTAATATTCAAGGTGGGTCTATATAGAGCCTACCTCTTCAATCTAGAATCTGAGCAAAAACCCTGTGTTTCTTCCTTAACAACTTCTCATTGTCCCTCCTGTAGAACTGGCTGTAGGTGCTCCTGTAGAACCTGTTGCTGTAGAACCTATTCCTACTCCTGTAGGACTCCGATAGTAGAAGGGTGGCTGGAATCGATAGAGAACAATGTTTTCGAGGCTATTGAGGTGGTATGGAGCTTGCTGCAGCTAGTGAACGAGGAAAAATGGAAGAAAAGGTGGTGAATGAGTTTTGAGGAGGAATACTTATGTCTTCTTTGAGATATTTCTGGTGATGGGGTGAGCTATCAAAAAGGTACGTTTCTAGATTCAGGCCGTTGGTCCCCACTGCTCTGTCATCATGGTTCTTCATGACTCTTTCCCGCAATCACTTCCCATCATTGCATCGGAGTTCATCGGAGTTTGTATAACCTCCACTACCTATCCTTTGGATTTTCTATGAGTTGACTAGGCACACGTGTGGTGGCATCTCCGGATGAGCGCAGTCAACTGGATGAGGGTGGCCAGTTAACTGGCCACCTTTATCGTTCAACCCTAACCATATAATTTTTTTATGCATGTTTTCAATTACACAGATGCAACAGAGGAGAGGGTTAGACACTTACCTGCAAGTCGAATGTTCGTGTTGTGCTGCATTTTGGTTTGTTTGCTACTTCATGCTCGTATTTCAGTTGCTGCATGCCTGTATCTCCTATGTTGTATGATTTCTGCTCTCTGATGTGTGGTTTGTTTGCTTTGTGCAAGTACCCTTTGTCTGGATATGCTTCCAACATTCTTTTCAATCCTATGGATGCATCTATTCTGCCGTTGTGGCTTGATTTTAAGGGGATTAGCTGCTACAGGAAATCCTACAGGAGCTCCTGTAGTTGCTTCTCCCTTTAAAATATTTAGCTGATTCTTGTGCTGGGAGCTATGAGGATGCTACTAGAAATGCTGATGATGATGGAGAGGTATTTGGTAAGATGCAGGTGAGCTTTGGATGTGGTGTTCCTTTTATTTCTTGGTTTTTTTCTAAAAACTGGTTTCTGTGTTTTTTTCTGCAGGAAAGGAAGAAATCCATGATAATGAGGTGGTGCAGGTGCGCGATGGCTAGTCAGGAGGGTGGATAGCTGTAGGAGGGCCTACAGGCTCTTCATGACACTTCCCAGCTCCTCAAACTATTTTTAAAATCCATTTCGAGCTCTTTGTGATTTCTACAGGAGCCTCCTATAGAACACACAGGGCCTCCTGTAGGATACACAGTGTTCAGAAAAAACACACAGTGAGGTGGAAGAAAGGTCAGAAATGATTGAGAAGAGTATGGAGTAGGTGAAATAAGCTCTGTGGCATCCTCTCTTACTTCCTTTGGTCCACCTGTAACCTGCAATGCATGTTAAAAGTCAATTTCCTCTTCTTTTTTTTCTCTGTTTTTTTTTCTTTTGTTTTGTTTTTGTTTTTGTTTTTGAAAGACAACTAGGGCGCCTACAGGAGGTTTTCACCCTCATTGCTTGCCCTGGGCTCTTTCAAGGGAGGTTTTCACCCAAAGATCTTATTCTCTCTTTTTTGTTTTTGTCATCACTGGCCCGCCTCAAAAGAGGTTTTCAACCCAATGATGGGACTTAAGCACCTCATGGAGGTTTTCACTTGAGCCCTTATTTTTTTATTTTTATTTTTTTGCTAGTAAGTGGGTGGAGTGGATGTTGAGACCTGCTCCACTACCAACACTGTCTTATTCAGATCTTCAATGAACTCTTGCTTTGAGAGGGGCTTCTTGTAAATTTTCAACCTATGTCCATTGACAAGCATGGGGATGGCTTCCTCATCAATGGTTCTGATCAGGACTGAACCATTGTCATTGGATTTTTCCACAGTGTAGGGTCCCAACCATCTTGTCCTCAACTTTCCTTTGAAGTCTTTATACCTTGAGTCATAGAGCAGTGCCCAATCTCCCTCTTGGAATTGCTTCTCCCTGATGTTTTGATTATGCCATATTTTCATTTGAAGCTGGACTACCTCTGTGTAGAGAAGGGCCTGCAGTCTTTGTTCATCCAATCCATTGAGCTGGAGTAGCCTTTCCCTTTATGCATGGCTGAAGTCTAGGTCCAGCTCAGCTGCCATCCTTTGTGTATTGTATTCAAATTCTATTGACAGCAAAGCCTTCTTCCCATAGACCAGTTCATAGGGTGTGAACCCTGTGGTGGTCTTCCATGTTGTGTTGTAGGGCCAGGTGGCCTCAACTAGTCTATCCGCCCAATCTTTTCTGCTGCTGCTCACTACCTTGGTCAGAATTCCTTCCAAAGATCGGTTAGTGACTTCCACCTGCCCATTGTCTTGTGGATGGTAAGGGGTGGAAGTCCTGTGCTTGATTTTACGACGTGTGAGTAGGTCTTCAATCAAATTGGAAGTGAACTGACTGCCTTGATCTGTAACCAGTTCTCTTGGATACCCGAACTTATTTTCTCTCTTAAGAACTTAGCGACTTTTTCCTCTTTTGCTGCCTTGATTGCTTTTGTCTCTGCCAATTTTTTCAGGTAATTAGTGCACACAATGATGTATTGCCTTTGTTTTGAAGGAGGGTTGATAGGACCCACAAATTCCATGCCCCATTTCTCAAATGGCTCAAAAGTCACTTGAGGTTGCATGGGCATCTCATCCTTTGGAGTAGGTTTCCCCATCCTTTGGCATCGATTGCATTGGCTGGTGTATCTCTTCACATCTTGATGAAGAGTGGGCCAATAGTAACCTGCTTGCAAGATTTTGAAGGCTTTCCTTTTTGATGCAAAATGGCCTCCACAAGGCCCGTCATGACAGGTTAGGAGAATGTCAAAAACTTCCTCCTCCCTGACACATCTCAATATTTGATCTGGGCCAAGTTTGAAGAGATTACCTCTAATCCAAGTGAAAGGGGCGCTTTTCCTCACGATCTTGCTCTTCTCTTTTGAGGACAGGTGTGGTGGGAAATGTGCTGAAACCAAGTAATTTGCTATATCAACAAACCATGGAGAGAGTAATGAGATAGAAAATAGGTGCTCATCTAGCATTTGATCATCCACCATTCCTTCCTCACCTGCAGGCAAATCTACTCTAGACAAAATCAACAACAACATTTTCTTTACTAGGCTTATCAACAATGGTTAAATCAAACTGCTGCAGTAAAAGCAACGATCTAATAATGCGAGCATTGACATCTGGTTTATTCATTAAATACCTAATTGCAACATGATCGGTGTGTACAAAGGTTTGATAGCCTGTGATGTAATGTCTGAACTTATTTAAGGAATGCACTACAACTAGGAGTTCCTTCTCGGTGACTGTGTAGTTTAACTGTGCCTTGGAAAAATTTTTACTTATAAAGTATATGGCATAAGGTAACTTTTCATCAATCTGCACCAAGGCTGCTCCTATTTCTTTGTTCGAGGCATCTGTGTGAATTTGGAAAGGTAGGGCCCAGTTGGGCCTCTCAAAATTGGGGCAGTCACAAGTTTGCTTTTCAAGGTATCTAGGGCTTCTTGACAATTTTCAGTCCATATGAACTCGACATCTTTTCCCAAAATACCAAACAACGGAGAGACTAACTTACTGAATTCTTTAATGAATCTTCTGTAATATCCTGCCAAGCAAAGGAAACTTTGGACATCTCTCACCTTTTGAGGAGGTGGGACCCTTTGGATGATGGCGATTTTGTTGGGGTCCACCTGCAATCCTTGTTGAGATATTGCATGACCTAGTATGGTCCCTTCAGTCATAAAAAATTCACTTTTTCCGGACTGAGGGAGAGGTTCATTTCAATACACCTGTCCAAAACTTTCCCTAGGTTAGACAAAGCTTCTTGATCCAGGTGGATGTTGGTGGCCACCCACCTATCCCATTTGGACCCCCACAACTGTCTCTTTCAGTGTTTTCAGTTTCCTAAATTGTAGCACAGTTTACTATTTTTAGCAGTTTTTCGAGTCCTAAACTTCCAGAGCCGTTTTGAGGCCCTAAACGATGTTTTTTGGAAATCTGGGGGCAACATGGGTCCATGGACCTATGTTGCCCTTCCCAAAGTGGTAGTGCTCAGATAGATCTTTCTAACGAGCTATTGTACGCGTCAAACAGAGATCATATGCCAAAGTTACGACCTCGGGAAGTTAATGTACCAATTTACCCAAACGGGGCCCACAGTTCGGCGTTTCATCTTCTAGTGTTAGGTTTTGGAATGTTAAGGGTTTTTCATTGTTTCTCAACAATAAATAGGCCTTCGAGCCTCATTGTAACACAGTTCAGAGGCATGTAGTCACCACATCTCTTCTCAGAGATAAGCTACCATCGCCTTAGCTGGTTTATTTCCATTTCTGGTTGTAAGCATATTTCAGTATTTTCCATTAATGAAATGAAGCATTATTTCTGCTGCATCTTTGTGTATATGGTTATCTCTATATTTTGTTGCGTTCCTGTTTAAATTCGGATCAGTGGTATCAGAGCAGTCTGCTTTTTCTCTATTTTTCTTTGCATGTCCCCAACGAGGTCGGGATATAAGGAGTTAGGGCTTGAACTGGTCGAACCTTTGGAAGACCAGCCTCGCAAATCCCAACGGCCTCCCATGGCGGATGAGAAGAAAGATGAGGGGGAAGGAGATCCTATCAAAATCTTGCTCAAAGAAGCCCTCGAGCGGAAAAGGAACACGATGATGGATAGCTTTGCGTAGATCCTTCAGCGACTACCCAGAAGCGACGCATCGGCTTCCAGCAGCTACTCTGGAAACGCCACACCATTTAAGGTACAAGTGAATTTTGAAATCCCTTCTTTGAGGGTCAAATAGACGCGGATGTAGTAGATAAATAGTTAAATCTGCTAGAAGGGTATTTTTCTGTTCATGAATTTTCGAGTCGGGAAAATATCGTTTTCGCTCTTCTCAAAACAACCCCCCACATCAAGGACTGGTGGGAAACCTACTACGAACAGAAGGATGAAAATACCAACTCACTATTTTCAGCCGCACCCACCTGGAATTCATTCCGGGATGCCATTAAGGAGCAGTACTACCCTGTCAAAAGCTATGAGGACAAATACATCAAATGGACCACACTGTGGCAGGGAAAAGACCAAGATGTGCAAGAGTTCACAAACATTTTTCATACCCTTCGCACACAGTTGGGTATCAAGGATTCTGAGTTGCATCTGGTACTCAAATACCATGGCTGCCTACACAGATACATTCAGGAAGAGATGGAGTTCTTGAACATCTCCTTGCTCAGAATGGCGTACCGATACGCTGTCAAAATCGAGCAAAAGTTCAAACAGAAGAAGCGAGACTTTGGATCTGCAAATCCGAAGCCCAAAGGACAAAGCCAAGGTGGGGTGACCCAAGACAATCCCTCAAAGCCACAAGAAAAGAACAACACCATGAAGCCAAAGAAGGACACAGGAAAGTGGTGTGAGTTCCACAAGAGTCCCACTCATAACACAAGTGAGTGTCGGACCAAGCAGTCGCTGGTGGCCGAGTTGAAGGCTTCCGAATTAGATGCATGTTCCGAACTTGAGCCAGAACCCGACAAGGGGAATGGCAAAGGGAAGCAGATCATTGATGTGGATCCCAACGCCACTGTTGACACCGCCAAGATCCAGAAAAATGAGCCCGAAAATCCAGAGGAAGGGGAGCATCTTTTCCACTCACATATGTGGGTGAAGGCTTCACCGCTGCAATTCATTGTCGATAGTGGCAGCCAAAAGAACCTCATTTCAGTAGAGGTCGTGAAGTGGTTGAGCCTACCAACTACACCACACCCGCAGTCGTACAGTATCGGGTGGCTTCATGAAGGACGAGATCTCAAAGTTCGCCAGCAGTGCCGCTTTCCCTACAGCATCAAACCCTTCACAGACGAGGTATTGTGTGACGTTACACCTATGGATGTTTGTTACACCTCTGAATGTGGAGGTGACATGCTGTGTATGAGTCAAGGCCTCGTGCTGTCATTATTTCTTTGAATAATTCATTATACAGGATATCGGAGGTAGCCCTACCTACCACCACATCTTTGATCACCACCAAGAAAGGCAGCAAGCTCATCTCCCAGACTAGGAAATTCATTTTCTATTTGGTTCACTCCCAAAGTAAGGGGAAGATCGTTGCTACATCCATGACCCCCGCAAAGGGTTCCTCCACGCAGCAGCAACACCAAAGGGATACGGTCATGACAGAACATAGGAAAACCTTCTCCTCACCACACAAGTTTCAGGTGGGCGACAAAGTTTGGTTGCTTCTGCAGAGAGAATGCCTTACCAGAACCCATCAAAAACTCAGACCACTCCGACATGGTCCTTACACTAGTACCAAGGCTATGGGCAACAATGCTTTGAAACACATCATTCCTCCATTCCTTCGCTTGCACCGAGTGTTCAATGTGGACCGTCGTCGACCATGCTTCCCACCATTTTTGGACAAATTAGAGATTGCAGAACAACTCACCAAAGACCCAGCTCAGCAGAAGCTTCCTCATCTCAGGGAGGAACTCAATGCAATGGGGACCATTGCTTTCTAAGGGGGGAGGAATGATCCAGGTGGATGTTGGTGGCCACCCACCTATCCCATTTGGACCCCCACAACTGTCTCTTTCAGTCTTTTCAGTTTCCTAAATTGTAGCATAGTTTACTAATTTTAGCAGTTTTTCGGGTCCTAAACTTCCGGAGCTGTTTTGAGGCCCGAAACAATGTTTTTGGTAAATCTGGGGGCAACATGGGTCCATGGGCCGATGTTGCCCTTCCCAAAGTGGTATTTCTTGGATAGATCTTTCTAACGAGCTATTGTACGCATGAAACGGAGATCGTATGCCAAAGTTACGACCTCAGGAAGTTGATGTACCAATTTACCCAAACGGGGCCCACAGTTCGGTATTTCATCTTCTAGGGTTAGGTTTTGGAATGTTAAGGGTTTTCCATTGTTTCTCAACAATAAATAGGCCTTCGAGCTCATTGTTAACAGATTTCAGAGGCATGTAGCCACCACATCTCTTCTCAGAGATAAGCTACCATCGCCCTAGCTGGTTTATTTCCATTTCTGGTTGTAAGCATATTTCAGTATTTTCCATTAATGAAATGAAGCATTATTTCCACTGCATCTTTGTGTATATGGTTATCTCTGTATTTTTTTGCGTTCCTGTGTAAATTCAGATCAGTTAGACAAAGCTTCTTGAAAGTTAGAACCATAAGGAGTAAAGTCATCCATATATATTTCCACCGCATCATGAACCAGTTCGGAAAATATACTCAATACTACTCTTTGGAAAGTGGTTGGACGTTGCACAAAACAAAAGGAAAGACCTGGTATGCAAAGGTACCTCAAGGACAAGTGAAAGTGGTCTTATCTTGGTGTTCCGTGCTGATTTGAATATGATTGTACCCGCTAAACCCATCTAGGAAGGAGAAAAACTTTTTCCCCGCCAGACCATCTAATACTTGATCTATGAAAGGCAAAGGAAAATGGTCCTTTTTAGTGGCCTTGTTTAGTTCCCGATAATCAACACAGACTCTCCACTTACCATTTTTCTTTGGCACTAGCACCAAAGGAGAGACCCATTCACTGTTAGAGATGGGGTAGATGAATCCTGCATCAAGTAGTTTTTGCAATTCTTCCTTAACAATGTCTTTAAGGGCTGGGTTCATCCTCCTTTGAGGCCGTCTAACTGGTTTACAATCCTCCTTATTGTATATATGATGATTACATAATGAAGGGTGCACTCCCTTCATCTCCTTATAACTCTAGGCAAAGGCATCTAAATGTTTTCTTAATAAGCTGCACAGTTCCTTCTCCTAGGAGGTGGATAGGGATGAATTGATTTTCAAGGTTCTTTTTGGGCCGAAATCTATATTCTTAACACAGAGAGAGGTCGGGTCAGCCACATAGAGATCAATTAGGGGATTGTCTTGGGTTTCTTTCACTAGATCTTCTAATGGAAACATACTGGGGTTGGATTCTGAATTAAATTTCCAATGATCTCATCCTAATTTTGCGGTTTCCCCCCCATGACAGTTTCTACTGCACACAGTGGTGCAGAATAGACTTCATCCTCATCCTCATCCTCCAACCAGAGAGGTAGATCATGTTCTAGCAGGGGTTGGGCAGGAGGGTATAGGATTAGCTGCTTGGACATATGCCCATTCTTGATAGTCATGTTCCCAGCCCGACAATTGACGTAAGCATCGACAGTGGCTAACCAGGGTCTTCCCAGGATGAGAGGATATCCAGTGAGCTTTGCTTTCAGCTGGAGAACTAAGAAATCAGCAGGGTACTCCCAAGAATCAATGGAGACCATCACATCCTCCACAATCCCTTCAGGGGTCATGGTGGAGCAGTCTACTAGCTGCAGTACTGTCATGGTCTTTCTCAAGGAGCCCTGGAGTTTGAGCTTGAACATGGTGTCCTTTGTCATCACATTAATTGAAACTCCTAGATCAATCAAGGTATGTGGGATCACGGTCCCATTGATGTGGACATCAACTACTGGGCTTCCAGGGTCTAAATATTTTAGACAGATTACCTGCCCCAACATCAGGTCAGACAGTTGTCCTATGACATTGATGGTTGGGGCATCTCTTCTGTGCCTGCCTGGATGCTTGAAGCACTTCTCTTTTATCATCTTATTGTATATAGGCACATCCTTTATGGCTTGGAGAAGTGGTATCTTTACACATAACTGTTTCAATTCTCCCAGAAGTTCAGTTTCTTTTGGGGTGGGTTGTGTTGTCCCAGATAGTCTCTCAAGAAAGGTTGGATTTGCTTTTGGTTCACTTTCCTCTTTATCTTCCTCAACCTCCTGAGGGGGACGCTGGCTATTTGGGAGAACCTTCCCAGATCATAGGTTAATCTCCTGAATCTCCACAACATAGGTTGGGCATGATGGTTCCCCACTATATACTTGCTGAGCCTATCTATTGTTTGGGTTCAGGTTCAGTTGAGCAGGCATTTGGGGTTGCCTTGGTGGAGTAGGAGGCAATGGTTGAGGTTGAGTAGGTGGTGGAGGCAAAAGAGTGGGAGGAGAGTTGTATTGGGGCCTCCACCCCTGATGAGATGCATTCCACTGAGGTTGTGGCTGAGCATAGGAGTGGAATGAATAAGCGGCTGGTTGGGCATGATATTGAGATGGATAGGACCAAGGAGGAGGTGTGGACCAGGAAGGATGAGTAGGGGGGGCCCAAGAAGGTATGGAAGTGGCTTGGTTGGGGTTGTAGTATGCCTGAGATGTCCCTTGGATTCCCTGCTAGTATGGTCTAGGTCCATGTGGTCTCCTTTGGTTCATGAAATAGAGTGGTTCAGTGGCTCCTTCGGCCCCTTGGTATACAACTTTAAGTCCGGGAAAGGAAGGGCACTTATCTGTAGAATGATCTTCTTCACAAACTAAAAAAATCTCTACGGAGTTTAATGGACATTCATTCCTAGGATGCCTTCTGGTGCACCTAGGACAAAAAATGGCCAAGGCCCTCTTTGCTTCCTCTTGTTTCCTTTTGATATGCAAGGTATCCATTTGCATCGAAAGAGTTTGCAACATCTCTCTCTTGAAGTCTTCCAGCATGTGTGCAAGCTCACCTTTTATGGATGAACTGGATGAGGAGGTACTGGTTATGGGTTGACTCCCCCTACATCTGTTTCTGGCTGCCCTAGAATGGTTTCTAAAAACAGTCTTTATGTCTTCATAAGGTAGTTGGTAGATGTCTCACCTAGCCAGCAGATGGAGGGTGTCTAGAAGGTCTTCCAGAATTCCCCTGAGCAGGACCAACTTCAGTGATTTAGGGTCAAGCGTATACCTGGCCCTTTTATAACTGAGCTGGAACCTCTCTTCATAATCTTCCAATGATTCATCACTTCCCATGGTCATTCAAAAGATTTCTTCCTTAGTGTCTTTTGACCTACAGTAATCTCGATATTTGTTATTGAAGGCTTGTTGCATCTGAGCCCACGTTGTGATGCTATTTCCAGGTAAATCCATGAACCAACGCAATGCCGCATCCTTGAGGGTAGAAGGGAATAGTTTCAGCTTTTGCTCATCTTCTGCATAGTCATAGGTTCGATAGATAACAACAAACTCAAACAAGAGGGTGTTAGGATCTTCTGTAGTCTATCCATGGAAGTGATTTAGGGCTGAAGGGCTTATGTTTTTCATTTTAGTGTCCCCATTGGTTTCTCAAATGGGAAAGGTACCCTCTACTCTTTGTCCATTCCCCCTAACATTTACGTTCTCAACCATTGTCTCAGGAGGGATGTTTTCTTCTTCTTCTTCCCCTATAGGTTCTTCAAATATCTCTGGTTGTTCACTTAAAGGTTCTTCTGGATCACTGCCACCGAAGAAGAGAGAAAGGTGGCTATGTGATGTGGTGGGGGTGTTGGGTAAGAATTTTCCTGAATTATCTCTGTTCCTACGAGGCATGAAAGGGAATCTTTTTTTTTTTGGTTGGTTTTTGCTTTTTTCTGCTTGTACCTACAAAACTAAAATTGGTTGAACAAACAACTTGCAACTAACTGAAATGAACTTGTTGAAATGAAATTGTAGAACTGAAAAGGAAAGCAAATGAAATACGGAACTGAAAGCAAGGAAATGACTAATCTACTTTTGCTGAAATGGAAATTGCAGAATTGAAATGAAAGCAAGGAAAGAGCTAATCTACTTTTGCTGGAATGGAAATTGCAGAATTGAAATGAAAGCAAGGAAATGGCTAATCTACTTTTGCTGGAATGGAAATTGCAGAATTGAAATGAAAGCAAGGAAATGCAGAAATTGAAAGAAACAACTACTCTACTTTTGCTGAAATAAACTACTTAGCAGAATGTTGCAGTAGAAAATAGAGGAAAAGCAGTAATCACACAATACTCTGATGCTTCACTAGCAATGGAACCAAAAAGTGGTGAGCATCAGTATTGCAGCAATAATGCTGCAACTCCTGGGCTTCCTACTTTACTTTTATCAACCTGGTAGTTCATAACAAACTTGGAAGCGACAATGCTGTATGCATAAGTACTAGTTCTTTCTGTAGGTTGTCATTTGGTCAGCTGGCACAAGATCACTAGGAGCTCAAGCCAACTTCTATGAATTCTAGAAGAAGCTTTATATGTGATGAAAGAAAGGAAAGCTTACCCTACAAAGGCTATTCTACTTGCAGAAAATGAAAGAAGACTGAAATGTGAAGTAACCCTAGCAAACTGTAATTAACCAGCTAACCCTACTTTTGCAGAAAGAGAGGTGAAAAACCATAAAATGAATTCCATTACCTACTTAGGAAGTAAACAACATCTACTCAAGCTATTTCTAGAAGGAAATGAGAAAGAAAACATCTTTTTGGATTTTTATGTTTTTTTAGGTGAAATTGTCATGCATGTGATTTATTTGTTTGTGAATGTGGCAGCGATTAGGTGGCGATGTAGGGTGACTTTGGAGTTTGCAGAGGTGTAGGAAGGTGTGGAGGGGTCCTAGGAGGTCCCAGGTGGCCTCCTGGAGGCTTTCCCTGCAATCGGATTTCAGAAAGACACCTACAACAAATTCTACAGGAGGCTATAGGGGATCTACAAGAGGTCTACAGGAGGATGTCGAGAGCTATTTTAGAGGTTTTGAAGGTGGGAAAATGAGTGGAAAGGGTAGCTGATGGCTAGGAGGATGTGTTAAGGTGTCTAAGGTTCATCAAGGAAGATTAGGGAAGAGAAAGATGGTTGGACTTGTTCAAGGAAAGAGAGGAAAGTTTATGGGAAAAGTGCAAAAAATTAGGGCAGATTTGTGAAGGACTTTGGATGACCTGTGGAACATGGATTAGGAAGAGATGGTGATGGCTGATTGGTGGACTTATGGTGAGTAGAGATGTACTGCAAGAGAACTGAAAATCAAGCTCTGAAACTAAGCAAACAAAGAAATTAGCTACACTAAAAAAACAGAATTGTTCATCAAGCTAGTCTAAATTCTGATCTAGGAAAGTAAATGTTGAACAATGTTATATGTAAAGAAAGCATGGAAGGAAATTTATTGTAAAGACATAAATGAGCATGATGAAATAGATCTACAGCAAAACATTAACCTTCTAACAAGCTACAACGCTAGAAATCCTATGGCAAAGGCAAATCTGTGTTTTTTGTGGCAGCAATAGGGTCTTGGCCTCAGTTCATGGTCCCAAAGGGGAGAAAGGAGGTCAAGGCTCTATTGATGGCCTTTTTGTATCTTCTTCTATCCTATTCAATCTGCTACAACAAACTGAAATGGAAACAACTTTTTTGTTGGACACCTAATCCTCAATGGGTTAGTGTGGAAGCCGAATGGACAAAAGGAGTCCAAGAGACCTTGGAATGTGAATCCCAACGGTCACAACAATGTACTATAAATGTATATCTCTTGTTAATAAAAAATGAACTCACATGATTTATCTTTCTTATTGTTCTTGCTCCCATGTGTGTTTGACATGGTATAAGAGCGGGCGATTGCTGGTCCTGCTCCAATTTGAGCCATTTGTTTTGTGGTCTCTATATATATGTCAGTTCTGGGTTACCTGACCTCTGACTCTGCCTTTATTCCCCTCAGACCTGAAATAACCTACCTCTGCCAGCACTACACATCTATCCATACTGTCATTTCCTGTTTTAGTGATGAGGCCTGACATGGTTTTGGCGCTGAGGCCACTGCAGAGATACGCAAGTTGAATGGTATGCGTATGTTTTTTGAATATTAATGATGTTGAATGAATGCGTTATGTTAGAAGTTGAATGCGGTTTTGAATCATTTGAATGTTGTTGAATCTGCTAAGCTACGCAGAGATAGCTGTATATGCCCATGCGTTTGTGTATTAACACTGTCTATAATGTTTGAATGCGTTTGGTGATACCTGTATTTCTTTAAACTTTGAATGGTATTTGAAACTGGAAATAGGACTACGTGATCCTGTTGTTAGTGTCAGTCTTTCTAGCCTTCCTCCAGTGATCAAATATGCTCTTACAAAGTGGTTTCAGAGTGTTAAGGTCAAATTTTGTCATTTCAAAGAGTTTCCAAGCAAAATTTGGTCACTAGGCATTAGGTCTAGGGTTTGCTCTCACTCTTTTCAAAATTGCCCAAATGCCAATCCAGGTCATCATGCAGATGATTCTATCATCATTCATATGGTTTTCATTATCATCTCAGTGTCTAATGAGCCATTTTACACCTTGTTCATGCTTCAGTTGCGCCTAGGTAAGGTCATTTCCCTCTCCTAGGGTTTTGAAGCCAATTTCTCTTGGACAGTCAAATCATTGGAAAAACTTTTTTCCTGATGTTCATACACCTTCCCCTATCCTTAATGTACCTTATCAAGCACTTCCCAACACTCAGATCCCCCAAAATCCTCATTTTTGCACAAACCCTAGTTTCTTGCTACAACCTGGCAATTTTCTAGTGGGCCTGTGTTTTGGGCATTTTTGGACCCTTGCCCTCACTCAATATCTAATATTCCACTTCCCTTGCTTCCTAACATCCTCCCCACTCCAAAAATTTCCCCAAGAATTTAGAAGCCCCCTATCCCCTTCATTTCGCTCCATTTCGACAAAATCCCTTGTTTCACACATCGGGACAAGTCGCACTCAAATAATGTTCCAGAGAAATAAAATATGGATTTTGGGAAACTGAGAGAGGTTTTCGTCCACAACATGCCAAAGAATAAAAACCTCCTTCACTTTTTGCACAGGTGTCATGGTTTGAGAGAAATGTCAAAGAATACCGTTGCCTCAGGAGAATCAAAGACACCTCTAAAGTGACCTTGGGAAAATCAAGTTTTCTCCTAGCTTGGTTGGCCAAATGATTTGTTTTATGAGTAAAATGATAACGAGACACAAATATATTTCCAATGAGCTATCATGAGCTAAATTTGGGGTTGAGGAAGGCATTCAAAAGTTGACTGCAACAGCACTCTTCCTTGAGGCATCCTCATTTGGCACTTTTTGACCAGTCTTGGGAGATTTTCTTTTTGACAGGTCAAATCAATTCCAAATTGAAACATTCTAGTTGGGTTGGAAAGTAGAATCAAATACCTTTCCAACGATCTATCCTGTACCCAATTCCGACACAGGGAAGGCCTCCAAAAGCCTCCTGAAAAAGCGTGACATGTCAAGCTAGGTGCGCGACTTGTTGGGAGGTGCGCGACATGTTAGAGGGTCTCACATAGTGGAATTTTGCAACGGGCGTGACACATTGAGAGGGGCGCGACTTGTTGGGCGTGTTACGCGACATGTTAAGCTAGCTTCCCCCAGCTCATTTCAGAATTACTCAAGCCTCCTTTACTTCATCAAATTTCTTGAGGTAGGCCCTTCAAACTTGTGAATAGCTGCTGGATTAGTTGGGAAACATCATGAATGTGTTTGTAATGATCAAATTGTGCAAGGAAAAACACTCTATATGGCTGTATGTAAATTTTTAATGAGGCCAGTTCTCCTAGCCGAGAGGCAAAGGAGATCATTCATCATCTCAAAGCTGAAAATGATGCCTTACAGAGGAGATTTGAGGGTGCCCAATGGACCATCACTTACCTGGAGTAGCGCAACAAACAGTTGGAGGAGGAGAAAGCACTTGATGAACTATGGAGGATTCGTAGTGACCGAATCTTGAACCGAAGAAGACCCGGTGACCCATTGCCCATTGACCGAGAGTCCATGCTCATCCAGGCAAATGCACATTTGGAGAGGCTGTTGGCTAAGGCCAACCAAGAGAAGGAACATGAAAAACCATTACTGGGCAAGAATGCACGTGTGCAAAGCAAAGATGAAGGTGCTTCAAAGGCGGATGGCAAAGGCACTAAAACGGAGAAAAAGGCTCGATCCCCTCTGTATCTTGGCCGAGGCTTCCTTGAAGGAGCATAGCACTAAATAGCTCAGCCACAGCACAAATTTCAAAAAAATTTGAGCATTTTGGGTCATTTTTGGTATTTTTTGGCAATTTACAGGTTTTTGCTCATTAACACGTCTCACCCCCAGTGAGACACGTCGTCCTGGCAACTCCATTTGAAAAAAACTCAGCATTTCCAGATTTGTCATGCAAATTTACATATGCACATGGAAGGACTTAAGATTTTGTGAAGTTTTGGGCCTCTAGAAAGTTAAAAAACATGCAAAATTTGACTTTCTGCCACTTTTTTGAACTGCAGAAAGCTGTCTTGGGAGAATTGAGTTTTGACAGAGCAAATTAACTCCAAATCCCGAAATTCTAGTTGGGTTGAAAAGTAGACTCATAGACCTTTCCAACAAGCCTACTCTTGCCCAATTTGGCCACCTGCAAGTGCCCAAAACATGGCTCCAAAGGCGCGCGACATGTCAGGCAAAGGCGCGCGACATGTTGGGCAGTTTTCACAGGAAATTCATCTACAGCTCAGGAATTCGCCCAGCTTTGACCAGTTTTGACTTGAGATTGGATTTTTCACCCTATTTGATGTAATTAACGTATTTTCATGTTGACATGACACTTATTTACCTTTTCTAGAAGATTCATGCATGAAATAGCAAACATTTAATGAATGGATTGGTTTCCTAGTTTATAGAGGCAAGTTGTTTTGACTGCCTAGTTGTTAGTGCTAAGTTTAGAAGTGGTTGAAACAGCTCCTAGGACGGATGAGGCTCGCCCTAGAGCAGGAAAGAGGTTAGATCATCTATATTATGTACTTTCATACTCATTTTCATGTTTGGACTCTTGAGGGAAAGCTATCATTGTATTATTTCACTGTATCTTTGCAATTTTTGGCTAAGGAAGACCAGGGTTTTGCAGTCCTTTTTGGGATTCTTGTGGACTCATGTGTTGATGGTGTGTTTCTTAATGTTCTTGTAAGCTTTGTTATGTGATTCATTTCCTTTCTTTACTTCTGTACATTAAACAAATGAAGTGTTAAAGTAAGAATTCATGCTTGCCATGCTCTGCTTTTAAGTTTGTTTAATTTCAATGTTTTCTACTGTCTAACGAGAATTCAAAGTCATTGTTTGCTCTCTTTAGCCCTCTTCCTTTCATTCCTGACCATTCACCTTAATCAAAGGCATCAATACTGTCTCCTACCTCGCCCCAAAGAACCCCCTGCAGAAACTGTGTCCAATCCCCGCACCCAAAATTGCCATCCCCTCAATTTGTCACCAAAAACCCAAAAACCCCAAAATCAATCTTTTTGATCAGTTTACTAGCCTAATATTAGTGTTACCCTATTGGTCATCTCATCTATTGGAGATTTTACGAGATAGACCGGAGAGAGCCTTCTCCTGCCCCGTAGGGCTAGCTACGAGGCTAAATGGTTTGATGTTGCCTTGAGGTTTGCCTTTTTCAGCCTGAGGTGAAATTTCAAGTGCTAACACCTGTCACAGCAACATTTTGTGCCTCTCTCCATTGTGACACAGCCCTGCCAGGAACTTCTGGAAGATCTAGAACATCATCAGATGTCTCTGGTATAGAACCTTTGACTGGAGTGGGATGGGATTCCTTTTCTTCCTCAACACTAAGTTCCACTTTCATTGCACTCAAAATGTGATTTGATCCATCCAGCAAATCTTCATGCAACTTAAAGAACTCTGCTTCTGTAGCAGAAGAATCCTATCCTACTTCATGTTCTCTGGCTATTTCTTTCAGTGTATTCAATTTTATCTCGGCATCTGGAGCACGAACTGATAGTTTTTCGATAATCTGGCGGTTCACACCACAATCAGGTCGAAGTTCTGCAGCCGCTGCAACAAATTCCTTTCCATATTTGGCAACAAACAAATTGCGGATACGTAGTAGTTCTGGCAGGTCAGAACATCTAGGTGCAGCTTATATTAAGGTAGCTATTGCTTCCCGCAAGTCTAAGGGACATTCCCTTTGAGCTTCAATAATTGGGAGCCGAACAGCTAAAAGTTCACCAAAAAGCTTAATAATTTCATATGCAGCCAGAATGTTTTGTTCTCGTATGACGTGTTCCACCCGAATACGAGCAGTAGCCTCCTGCCCAGCCTGTAAAAACTGTGCAATCTCCTTCTTCATTTGATTCAACTATATCTCCCTCTTGTTCCTCAGCAACTTAATGTGTGAAATAGTCAGCTTCAATAAGGTTTTGCATTTAGCTCCAGAGAAGGTCTTGTCGAGCAATAAATCCACCAGCGACATCTTCTTGCCTATGAGATCTGAATTGATGAAAAATTGGGCCCATAAGTGATCATAGCTTGCTGAATGGAAAAATATATTTCTTCTGCCTGTCATGTTTCACGATGGCACTTGATCACACGGGTTGTTCTAGAGTCTTGAGGTGAAGTCCGTAAGTGAACAACCAATTGTGAAGCAGCATGACTCGACGATTGGTAATTATAACAGTTCTTCCTTTTGGTAGGTTAAAATGGTCTTCATATGCATCTAATAAGGCAAACTTTCCATGGACTTTGAAAATGTCTATTTGACCAAATGAGGCACCACGCTCAACAAGTTGTAGCAGAACCTGGCCTCCAGCTCGATATTCATCATAAGGTCGAAGAACATGGTCTCCATTAATTGCCCGAGGAAGCCTGTAACGAAGTAGTTGTTCCTCAGAGGTTATCGCTACAGTAATTTTCATCCTCATTGCATCTGCACCTTCTGTAGTTTTCGACAGAAGATCAAGAACTCCACTCATTGGTTGAGCTGCTACTCCAATTATACCTTTGCCAACACCTTGAACAAAACCCTCCACACCAGATGATCTGGCACCTTCAAGTGGCTTTGTTACAATACCTGTAACTCCATGAAAGAGTCCTTTTGCAAAAACCTTCGAAATTTTTGGATTGAAGGATTGTGGGAGTTGGTCTTTGGGGGTTCCTTGTGGAATTCAGGAGCTCGTATTGGCATAAAATTGCAAAAGACCAAGCTTGTCATACTTAGGTGGTTGAAACCACTACTGTACAATGTCAGAGGAAAAGGTTGCTCTTGGGTACAATTTCTGGGTATTGTAAAAGTGAGAAATCTTCATCTTATACAGTTGAAACTTCTACCGAGGTTCTATATTTTAGTACCGTTTTCTCTTATGTTTCCAGATATCGCTATTTTTTAGTTATATCTCTGTGTGAAGCAAATAAATAAGTACTAAACATTATTGTACTCATGCTTATAAGGGTGGACTGATATTTAAAGGAATGTGCATTGGAGACTAAAACAACAACAACAAAAAAATGGGGGAGTGTATTTTGGGTCATTTGATTGTTTTTACAAATACATTGTTGATTTGATTTAGGGGTGATTTTAGGGGCGAATGTTCGCCCTTTGGCGAAATTAAGGGGTTTTAGATTTTTAGTGGGTGAATATTTTGTATCATAGTACATTTTTACAAATCACCTCAAATAGCCCACCTTATTTTAAGGGAG
>APFE031717687.1:71864-107879 GCA_000404065.3 Pinus taeda | reverse complement strand
ACAACACTTCCTTACAAATTACAAAATTCCAGCCTTTGGATCTCTAGGATGAGGGATCCATATATAGATATTTGCAGGTGGGTGAGTTAGCTTCTGGGATTTTGATTAGTGTCATTTTACTAATAGTTCTTGGTTCCAATTGGAGATTTCATGATCTCTTACTCATCCTTGAGCGAATTCGAGGCAAGTGTCAAATGAGTAGTTTCTAGAAGATTCTCTGGATTTCCACCTAGCAAACTGCCTCTGCCATTTGTCTACTCTTGATCATCGCACCCTACAGAAGGGCTTTTCAGTATGCATCGCACTTTTTGCATGTAGCAGGTGAGATGCATTGCACCCTTAGCACTGAGTAGTCTATATGGTCCAGTTTTGACCAGTTCTGAGTAGTTTGGAGAACTTCTGGGAGATGATGTAATCAGTTGACCTTATTCGTTTAGGGTATGAAACAACACTTTTAGGGGCTTAGAAGCCCTTGGTTTATGGACATATGAGATTGGGGTTGCAGTGCCCAAATATGTCTATAACAATATCCCCATTGAATATCAAAATATGCAAGCAGTGGTTTAAATTCGAGGGTGAAATCAAGCCTTTAGGTGGAGGAAATTAAAAAAAAAACTGCTTATTTCTAAGAAAAACACAGTCTCTTTGTTTCTATGTTTTTCTTCAAGAATTTTTGTCTCCTTCTCCACATTTGGTTTCCCAAAGAAGCATAAACAAAATCACAGGAGGCTTTATGAGGAAGGAGCCGACCGACTCCTTCAGGCTCCATGCACATCCCCAAGTAGTGGACATATTCACAAGAGCAAATTGGATGAACTTTTTTGAGAAATTCCAAGGGTTTGATGAGGAAATTTCTCAAGAATTTGACCACTCCTTGGTCCCTCACACCAGAACACATGCCACTGTCACCTTTAGAGGTCTTTCCATGGAGATAACCCCTGGATTTATCAGTAGGGTCACTACCCTTCCTCTTGGGTTGCCTTGGAGTAAGGATGAGAAACCAATTGGCCAGGCTGCTAAGAAAAACTTTTTCCAAAACAATAAAACCCCTATAGAGGATAAAAATGGCATTAGAAGGGCTAGCATACCATATCCTTGGGATGAGGTTAGCTACCAAATAATCAAATATATTTCATGTGAGGGGAGGTACAACATTGTCTATGGTTACCACTTTAGAATCCTTCATGAATTAAGGTATGGCATGGACACTACAGCCCCTCAGAAGCTCAAAATCCCCTACTTCCTCCTGCAGTCTCTCATTGACTCCAACAATAAAGTTCAAGCAGTAAATTCAGAGCAGCTAGCTCACCATGGGTTAATCAAAATTTTAGTGGAAGAAGCCCTCCATACATTTACACTCCCTATAGCATGGGAAATCTTCCGAAACATGACAGTTGAGGATGACATAAAGACCCTAACCTATGATATCAGTCGTACTAGCAGTGAGGAGGAAGAGCGGCAAGGGGGAGAAGGTGAAGCAACTGGTGACTTAGCAGAACCAGAAGGGAAGAAGGAAGAAACTAAGATAGAGGAGGAGAAAGCTGAAGAAACAGAGCAGGAAGAAACAAAGCAAACAAAGATAGAATGAGAGACAGAAGGAGGAGAAAAAGGGGCAAAAAAGACAGAACAAGGAGAAGTGTCCCCTAAGACTCTGGAAAGAGAGGCAGCAACTGCTCTCACTACCCTCAGTACAACCATCAAGCGAAAACAGAAGAGGAAAAGGTAGGCCTCCATGTATTTCAGGGCTAGGAAGAGCACAAGAATCAAAATAGGGAAACCCCAGCCTTGTGCAAAAGTGCTAATTATAATTGAAGATTCACCCTCTGCCCAAGGAAAGGAATCCCCTTCTAAGGAACCTATCACATATGAAAGGGGGACTCCTATATCTCCCACATCGAAAGAAAAGGTAGAACTACAGGACCCAAAAACAGTCATACAGGAGGCACAGACAGTTCTACAGGAGACACTGTCAAAACTACAGGAGACCCAAAAGCTTGAGAAAATGATAGAAGGATAGCCACAGGGAAAGGAGGAAGAAACAAAGTAACAAGAACTTGATCCCAAGCCCAGTCTTGGCTCCTACTACAATCTTCTTGAGGGGGGAAGAATAATTCCACAAAAATTTGCAATCCCACTATTCTTTGAATTAGAGAAAGAGAGAATAAGAACACATAGGTGGATGCAAATAGCCAAATCCAAAGGAGTTGAGGATATTGGCCATATGGATAACAAACTCAGAGAAACTAGCATGCATGGCCCGTTGGTCCATGGAGGCATTGCAATGTAGAACACCAACAAAATCCTATGGCTTGTATCTCAAGGACCAATGGTTGCAATTTCAGATAAAGACTTTGGCACAAAAAGGCACAATGCCTTTCCAAGATTATAGGTATTTTATGGACCTGTGTGACCAAAGCACATCAGAAGATAAGGCAAAGATGGAAGAATTCTACCTACATAACATGGCCCTCACAGACATGAATGTGTGGGATCCCAATGCCAGGCTAGGGGACCTGCAAATAATGGCCATGGCCTCATGGATGAACCATGAAGAGTTAAGGGCATCATAAATAAGAAGGTTAATGATAAAGGAGAAAAATTAGCCATTAATGATCAGAGCTGAGCCATCAAACCCCATGGCACTCATAAGCACACATAACTTGCATGCCAATAATCCTCAGGTTTCCCCTAGATATATAAGTGATCAGGCACAAGCCATTGCACACTTTGAGGATATGGAAAGGCTACTTGGGGATGACTATGTGCATGCATGTATGAGGAGATCGAACACCTTACCACACAGTCTGCAGATCAGGGAATATCATTCCCCAATGAGGATGAAGGAGGCATTAAGGAGAGTGCCAATGTATAAGCGCTCCATGCAGAGGATGAAGGTCAATTGGATTGACCTCAAATTGATTCCCCCACTACTGCTAGGGATGCCGGAAGGCAGAATTCTATGACAAGGAAGAGGAGACCACATCAAAAGCATGGGATGTTAGGGAGGCCACCAAGGCCATAAAATATGAGGAGATGGACCAAGTTGCTCAGACGATGAGAAACACTTCCAGTAGGGGTGATGATGAGCCTCATAAATGGGTAATTATATGGGCTCATTTTACCTCCTAACCTAGTTAAATCAACCATTCTCTTAGCTTATTACATGATTTTCTGATTATATTTATGCTTATAGAGTGAGTTGAGTTAGTTATGATTCCATGTGGTCTAAAATGTGTTTAATGCATATTATTGATGATTTTTGAGGTCAAATTCAAGGATCCAGTGGACAAATGGCAGCAATAACTCGAAGTGGAGAAAGGAGAGGACTTATAGGAGGGAATCCCCCTCATTTATTACTCCTCACTTTGAATTCCCCTTCATTCAGCTCGGAGTACAAGCAACCAAGTCATGCACTAGAAGGCAGTCGAGCAAGTGGAGGATGACTGATGATTATCTCGAGTTTTGGGAGCCAAGCCTCCTTGATTTTAAGGAAGCTATTGGTAGCTTCATTTTTATAAGTAGAGAGGCATAGGGCCTCACTAGGGTCATATTTTTGTTGGATTTTTGTTGTACTTTTGTTTATGTAAACTCTGCTCATCTTCGAGCTTATTATTTTGACAGTTCCATGTAATCTTGTTATTGTTTTGGAAATAAAGATGGAATCCTTTTTGAGTAAGCACTAAGTTACCTCATAGGGCTGAGGCTCTTGGGTTAGGGCCCAATCTAATCAGCCAAGCTCCTCTTTACTTGTATTTGTATGTTTTATTTCAGTTTGTAGATTAGATTGTTGTTAGATGAATTTCTTTTATGGTCAAGAATAGGTTGCTTTTGATGATTCAATAGTTTTCTTCCATTTGTGCTTTCTATAGAAAGTGAAGTAGTGGTAAAGAAAAGATTCAAAAGGCTAGAAACAATGCCTTTTCCTCTCTTCCTCCCTTTGGGACCATGATTTGAGGCAAAGACCCTCTTGCTGCCCCAAAAACACAGATTTTCCTCATTCATAGGATTTCTAGTGTTTGCAGCTTTTTGGAGGTTAATAGGCTAGTTTTGTTTTTCTTCAAAACTTGTTCATCATGCTCACTTCTCAGTTTACGATAGTCTTCTTTCATGCTTTCCTTTCTTGCAGCAGTTATCAACATTTCCTTTCATAGATCACAGTTTAGACTAGTTTGATGCAAAACTTTGTTTTTTTTAGATGCACTTATTGCATTGCTTACTTAATCTCATTAGTTGACTGTTAGTTGTTTATGCAGCAGATATCCTCTAGCAGTAGGTCATCCCGTCATCCATCCCATCCTCCATCTGATCCATGCCCTACAGGTCGCCCAAGTCTCCCCTCAATTTTGCCTTAGTTTCCTGCATTTTCCATAGAATTTCTTCCTCTCTCCTTGAGCAAATCCAATCATCTTTCTCTCTCCTAATGATTCTTGGTAGACCCTAGGTTCCCTAACACTTCATTCCAACCCTCATCCACCTTTTCCACCCACTCTCACACCCTCAAAATAGTGAAAATCTCTCGCCCTCCTCCTGTAGGCCTCCTGTAGAACGTTGTTTTTCCTGCTGTAGATTTCCTGTGTCCTCCTATAGATTTTCCTGTAGGCTTTCTTTTGAAGGCTGAGTATGGGAAAAGCCTCCAAAAGGCCACTTGAGACATCCTAGGACCCATCCACACCATCTTACATCCTCTCAAGTCCCAAAACTGCCCTTTAACGCCACCTATTCGCTGCCACATTCACAAACAAATAAATTACATGCATGACAAATTCACATAAAAATACATAAAAATCCAAAAAGATGTTTTTTGCTCATTTAATTCCAGAAATAGTTTAGTTAGATGTTGTTTACTTCCTTGAGTAGGTAATGAAATTCTTTTCATGGTTTTCATAGCGCTTTCTGCAAAAGTAGAATTAGTTGGTTAATTAGGGTTCACTAGTTTTGCTTTACATTTCAGTCTTTCTCCTTTCTGCAGTTAGAGTAGTATCTGTAGAATAGTCTTTCCCTCCTTTCATCACATATAGAGCTTCTTCTAGAATACATAGAAGTTGGCTTGAGCTCCTAGTGATCTTGCGCCGGCTGACCAAGTGACAACCTGCAGTAAGAACTAGTACTTATGCATACAGCACCGTCGCTTCCAAATTTGTTACGAACTCCTGGGTTGATAAGAGTAAAGTAGGCATCCCAGGAGTTGCAGCATTATTGCTGCAATACTGGTGCTCACCATCATATTCCTCTTGTCCAAATACTTCTCTTCCTTAAGTTATTCCCACCCTTGGTTGGCTTTTCCTTTCATATGGTAAATAGCGATTCTAGCTTCAAAATTTGAAGGGTAATTAAACAACTATAAATACTTTTGAATATCTAATATTCAAGCCTTGACCTCTTCAACTCTCTAGGTTCTTCATTAAAGGTGGGAGGTTCAATATTCTGCAACTCTCCTTATAAATGGTCCCTGTCACATTTCCTCTTCCTGGACCTTCTCACTAATGACATACTAGGGATACTGCATGACTCCGAGGTAGTAAATCCCTCTTATGTGACCCTCTTTCTGCATAAAAATGTTGTTGATCAAAACTCTTAGCCTTCCATGAGCTTCTAGGACCTCTCTGAGCAAACTTGATCTCATGCTCCTGTTGACAATGTTGGACCCATGAACATTCATGGGATCTCCCCGATGTGAAGTCCCAATTAGACCTCACATTGTTTGGTGTAGGAGTCCCATTCAGCATACAACTGTGGTTGTCGAATCCTTAAATATTTCCCTTGCCTCTAATTGTCAACAAGAGAGAGGGATGCAATGGTGTCTTTGAAAAGTAAGAAGGTGTTATTGGTGAGTGTTTAGTTGTAAATGTTTGAAAGTTCTTCTTCTACGGAGAGGGGAGAAAAGTTAGCCTCTAAGTGAGAGGTAGTAGTACCACCCAAGAAGAGAAATGCATGAACCAAAAGGGTTCGTCTAACATCTAGAGGAATAGTCCACAAAGGATGTGACGATCGTTACAACCAAAAAAGGAAGAAAGATTTGTCTAATATCATGCAGAATGGCCCACAAGGATGGGAAAGAAATAACAACCATTACAACATATTCTCAATAAGTTATGTGCTAAAAAAATTGAAATAGTTCAATTATATTAGCACATGTGAAAACAAACATGAAATACAAACATCTGCATAATAGTCTTGCAAACATTCATAATCCATGCATGAAAAACGTGTTGGCCTTGAAGGATTCTGTTATTAAGTAAATGTTCCAAGACACCTGTTTATAATCTACATCACTAGCTCCAGTAGTGGAGCATTAGAGCCACTCCTTTCTCCTCAAAGAACTAGTTTATCTATATAATGCCTTGCGAGAGGAGCCAAGGTGAAAAGTACTTTTCTCATACAATGAGGGAGTATATATAAACAAGGGTGACTCTTTGACAACCCTCATGATTGTTTGACTTCCTATGAATTTTCAACTTACATGACTCTTTACATCCCATGTGTGTCCTATGTAATTCAACTTTACAATACCTTTTTAATACAATATACATGATCCACTATAGTGATGTGGCATATGACCACTCATGACATGACTAAGATGACACTATTGACATGGACTACTTGATGATGTGGAAATGTCACCATTATTTCTACTAAGTGTTGGATGTCTTCTTGAAGATGCTTTTCTTTTCACCTCTACATGGTTTGGTGATGAGGAATCTTCAATGGTCTCAAGTCTTGGATAGTGGTCGCAAACTAGTGTCCCTTCACTTTCTCTTGATCGATCAACTTGTAATTTCAGCTACAAGAGAGTATTCAAGAATGATTCCCTCCTTCTTCTCCTCGTCCATCATCTTGCCATGACATGATAGGTTTGCTGCAATTCACTCATGATGAGACGACTTTAATCTAAAAACCCCCTAGTCTAAGATGATGCATTCTGATCCACCAAATAAGCCCGAAACAAGTGACAAGCTTGGAAGAGGGACTCAGTGACTATGTAGTTCCACAGCTCAAGTAGGTAAGGGGAAGCCCTAAGCCTTGAGACAGTGCAGTGTGCAGTTCAGGCTGGGCTAAGGCACAAGACTGCGCAGTTTCTGGAGCCAATGGGACAGGCTGAAGGGATGGGAACTGGGAGAGATCACTATGCATTTCTAGGAGTTAAGGAAGGTTGGTATCCTACGCAACTTCACATTTCAAGGGCTCAGGGATGATCTTGAGGCTTGAAGTTGCAAAGTGCGTAGTTTAAGCTAGTCTAGGGACATGATTGTGCACTTTTTGGGGTCAAGGTCGGGGCTTAGGCATAGAAATTGGGCAGTGTAGTAGTCCTGGGAGGTAGAAACTACACATTGTGCAGTTCCCATAAGCGAGGTCATATCTAGAGTACTGAGACTATGTAGTGCTCAGCTCAGGAGAGGCCTAGTGGAGCTAGCTTGCTCGGTCGAGATTTTTTTCTTAAAATGGCTGAGTGTGGGATTGGTGAGAACGGTGCCAACGATTATGAACTTTGATTGTGATCAAACATTTAGAGTATTTTGATGACATGACAACATATATCATATGAACACATGAAAAAAAAATTCCCTCTGTGTGACAACTTTACGGCAAGTTATGACAAGTGCGACACTTAATATAGACTTTGGGACAACCGTGATGACACCTGTGCGATAGTGCTCAAAACTTTGTGAATGAGTGCGACAAATGTTTACATAGTTATAAAAGCTTGTATACACAAATATATACCCTTGAAACCATCGCAATAGGCTTATACACATTGTGTGACAGCTGAACATGCCAAAAGACGACAGTTTACCGAACATGCAAAAGGGAAAAAAACACTTCAAGAAAGCTCATGAAATAATCTTTAGTGTTTGGAAAAACAATGTACAAGACCAATAAAGGCTCTGAAATTAAGTGTAAGCCAACATTTGGAGGGTGTTGTAGCATCTACAATGCTTGGTGACACACTGGGTGAATTCTAGCTTCTTTATCTCGGTTAACTTCTTCTATGCAGGGCCTCGGTTCTTCAAGGAGTATTGATTCATCGTGTAGATTACTTTGGTCTTCCCACTTACCCCATGAATAGACATGGTCCCCTTTATGCCTTCTCAGTTGAAAACAACATAAGATTCAACAATATCATAATATTTCAAGTTGGGAAGGTTAGTATAGCTCGCGAGCTTAATATTTTTGGAGTATAATTTTTTATCTTTGGTGTTGCTTCACTGCTAGCAGGCCTAGACAGTACCCCGACGGAGTCCCATAGGAACACAAACATTGCTCTGATCTAGTGGGCTTGGACAATACCCCGACAAAGTTTCTTGCTTCACCTCTCTATGCAGGAAACCTTTCTCTTATTTTGCCTTTATTTATTTATTTTAAAGAGGATTGTGCATCAGCACTTATTTATTTTGGGGCGGAGGAGGGATCCCGACTTGTTGAGAGAATAAGAGGTTGTTCCTTTAGAGAAGCATATAGAGACCTCTGATTTAGGTTTTGTCATTTATATTTTTCCCCTTCTCCACTTCTACTAATTCGATAAGCATGAAAACACCGAAACACAATGAAAAAGTGTAGGCATGAGGTTTATGGAATAGACATGGGTTCATAGCTAGACCAAAATTCTCTTTACGGATGGATCGTATTTTCCGTCAAAACTTCATCAGCCAAAATATATAACCAACACAAGGAAGATGGATAGAAGGTTAGCCAAATTTTTAAGTGTCACAAAACTCTTTAGAGTTTGGCCACACACATACTTAGAATCCACAACATGTACACGCACAACACTTATTCGGAAGACAAAAACATAGCAAAATTCAAACAGTCAAGAAAGAAAAGACTATGTACACAGTGAAGGGCAAAACTCGATATCTTCTTAGGAAGTAGTGTTTTAAGTCTTGGCTATTGACAGGGAGAGATTCAATCTTCCCGTCAAGTGATTGAAGATGATAGGTGTGTTTTCCAAGCATTTCATGTACTATGAATGGTCCAATCCACAAGGATTGAAACTTAGTGTGTTTTCCCTTGTCTTCATGGGGTTTATCCCACTTCAAGACTAAGTCACCCACACTAAAGTTTTTCTTCCCTCTAGACTTCTTTTCGAACCACCTCTTGATACGATTTCGATGAAGTGAAAAAAAAAAATTGCTTTTAACCTTTCTTCCTATAGCTTGTGAAGGGTGACCGTCTTACGCTACACTAACAGACATGACCTACCTTGGGATTCTTGTGAGAGTTGTAAGGCATGCAAGTAGATGTTGGGTGATGGTTTCTTTTTCATTTACCAGGAAGTAAGGGGAGGTGTTCAAGGAAGGCTTCACTGTGACTCAGTTAGCCCATAAGGAATTTACCAAACCGGAGTGCCAGTTTCGCTACTCAGAGAATATGGTATCTTTTTATCATGCAGATTAGGTTCTTATTCGTCGATTTAGCAAGACCATTCCCCTATGGATAATAATTAGTTGAATGTTTCAAAATAATAATATTTTCTAATGCAAAATCATAAAGTCTTGGCCATGAGATGTATGTTTCATTGTCGAAAACATGTGAAGTAGGAATGTCGAACCTCGAAATGATGTTCTGTTGCAGAAATCTAATGACTTCCTCATCATTCATCTGTTTGAGCAAAACTTCTTCTGTCCACAGTGTGAATTAATATGTGGCCATAAGAATGTACTGGTGATACTTCGATGAACGAAAAAATATCTTCAATAATATCCAAGCCCCGCTGTTGAAAAGGGTTGCAATGGGGCGGCTGACTTCTTGTTTCTATCGACACACCTATGATAGACCAGACACTTGTAGGTGTAAGCATGAGTATCTATGAATAATGTAGGCTAGTAAAATTCAACTTGCATGACCTTATGCATATTTGTGTTTCCCACAAAGTGTCCCCTAGCTGGTCCATCATGGACATCACGTAAGACCTTTTCTAAATCACGTGATTCCAAACACCTGAGAAGTACTCCATTGTGGTGATTTCTGAAAAGAACCCCATGCACCAAGTGGTAGGATAATGCTTTAAGTCTGAGTTCCCTCTTCTATCGTGCGGAATATTGGGAGGGAACAATGTCATGCTCAAGGTATTGGCACACATTAGCATACCAAAAGTTTGTGCTAGTAGTGGGGGAGGCCCTCTCAACATTGTATATCTCAATTTCTTGTTCACGTCCTAAAATATCTTCTTCTTCTTCCTTTGTGTTCATCGGTTCTGACGTTAGTCTAAAAATACCATGGCCCTTGATTGTGTAAAGTGGCTTGATATCTAGATCATATTCTTGCAAAGTATTCATCCAATTCGCTCTCCTTTCACCCAACTTTTGTTCAACAAGCAGTGATCTGACTATTGGGTGCAGAACAAATATAATGCAATGATCTTTCAATAGATAGGGCCAAAAGTGCTTTACTTCCTTGTATACTACATAAGATTTTTTATCCACGGTAGGGTAGTTAAGTTTGGGTCCTTCCAGACTCATGTTCATGAAAGAAATAGGTCACTCATTGTTCAGATCATCCTTTTGGGTGAGTACAACAGCAAGAGAAGTGTCAGAAGCAAATGTGTAGAGAAAAAAATATTTATTGAAGTTCGAGCTATACAATTCAGTGCTTCTGTGATAGCCTATCTAACACGGGAAAACACCTCCTTTCCCCTTTTATCCCATTTATAAATTGCATCCTTCTTCACCATCTCTCGTATCGGCTTAACAATCTGAGCATAGTCAAGGATGAACTTGTGGAGAAAATTGATTTTCCCCAAGAAGGGTTGCATGGCCTTCCTATTCACTGGGAAGGGAATCCACATGATTGCTTTGACCCTGTCTGGGTGTACCTTAATCCCACTTTTAGCAATAATGTGGCCCAAGATATTACCCTCAGACACCGTGAAGATACTTTTCTTAGAATTTAACGATATCCCGTACTTGCGACATCACTTGAAAATTTTCTTTAAGTAGCGTATGTGGTCTGACCTCTGTTTGGAAAATATTGTTACATCGCCAAGATAAACCAATACACTCCATCCAATCAGCCCATGGAAAGTGATGTCCATAGTGCGTTGAAATGTTGCACCAACATTGATTAGCCCAAATGACATTCGCCTGAATGTGAACGTGCCCCACTTCGTGTAGAAGGTGGTCTTAAGTCTGTCAGGCTCTGAAACCAAAACTTTGTTGTATCCTGAGTAATCATCTAGAAAAGAAGATATTTCTGACCCTGATACTATTTGTAGTATTTGTTCCATGGATGGCCTAGGGATATTTCCTTTTTCGAGGTGCGATTGAGATTTCAGAAATCGACACACAAGTAGATTTCCTCAGACTTCTTTCTTACTGGGACCAAATTTGAAACCTAAGCTGAGTGTCACACCTTGTATATGATTCGACCATCTAGAAGTTTCCTTAACTCTTTTTGAAAAAGAGGCTCAAGCGTTGGATGTAATTTTCTCATTTTTTGTTGGAATGGCTTGGCCCCTTCTTTTATTGGTATTAGATGTTGGATGATTCGTGTGTCATAAGTTTTAAGCTCATCGTATGTCCACGTGAACACATCTTGATCCTGCTTGAATAAGTGGATAAAGACTTGTCACTCTTGTGGTGTACAACAAGTACAAATATTGACATACTTCAAACCCTTTTATGTTCCCAAGTTAATATGCTCATGCGATAATGTGGAACTATGGGCTTTAACATTAACAGGACCCCGAAAGCAATTCTGCAGGTCATACAACTTCTCCAATGATACCACACCATTTGGAATGAGATTTCCTTTACTTGTACTAGTTGCATCCTGCAATTCCTTCTCGTGCTTGAACCCATCGATCATTGCATCTTTGAACACATCAGTGTTCACCATGAAGCACAATATTTGTTGGTCATCATAAAAAATGCCTAAATTAGTGATATTATCGAGGACGAATGTCTTATAAAAAAATTTCAACAGAAAAATCTACCCTTAATGGTTACAACCTTGCAACGGCGTTTTCTAATGCATTTGCAGTTGTGTTACATATCCTTGGAATAGAAATGATATTAAAATCTTGGAAATGTGAAACTAGAAGACATACCTCTTATTGATAGCTTGTAAGGTGACACACAATGTATGGTATTGCATACCTGTATCACCACAATTTATGAGTCACCTACGGCTTTTAGGATAGCAACGTTGAGGTCAATGGATCTTTGCAAGCCTAATATGAGTGCTTCATATTCTGTAGTATCGTTCGTGCACTCAAATTCCAATCAGCTAGAGATCAAATATTTTCTTTGTAGCGAGTTTATTAAAACGCAACCAACTCTAGAGCTCTCCTACATTTTGGAACCATCAAAGTACAAATTCCACTTATCATATGTACAAGGATTGGGAACTACACTAGTACTATTACTATTGTTAATTGTGCAAATGTCATTTTCACTAATTGGACTAGGAAGGAGCTCCAACTGTGTATCTTATGGGGCTGGGGATTGTTGTGCAAGATAGCACCCCAGTTGGGTTTCTAGGAAGCAATTGTAGAAGATAAGTTTTGTGAAAGCCACTGATTCATTATGTCCATTCAAGGGAGTGACAATATGCTTTATGTATCTCTCTGAATTCACCTGTATCTAATTCTTTCTACCCTTATACGGAATCCATAAATGTGACCAGTCTATAGAAAATTACCCTTGTAGCTTGTTGGTCCAGTCTCTGCTCAACAAAACTCCATATGCTTTTGGAATGTGCACAATCACTATGTTGATACATTGGTGGACCCACTCATCGGACGATAAACAAATGATCACATCTCTAAGTTCACCAACTGCATGGACATGAGTTATGTCTAGCTAAATAATTTGTGCATTTGTTTTCTCCCATTTTGCATTGATTTTATTGGTGATAGATAATGGCATTACGTTCACTAATGCACCAGAATAAACCAAGAAATTGTGTACATTGAAATTGAATATTTCAAAAGTTAACATAAAAGGGGGGGAGAGTGTATTTGCATCCATTGTTAAAGCATTAAATACAGATTCGAGGTAACCAAAAGATGTACTAGATCCCTTGTCAGAAGAAGCATCATTAACTGTGGTGGACTTCCCAAGTGCACGTAAGAGGATGTCTCATTGGCTCGTGATCTTTACTATGAGAGCTGTTTTTTAATAAGAGAAGTACCAGCATCAATGTGGCTTATATTCTAACCTTTCACACTCAAATCCTTAATAAGTTGTCTCTGCAAGGAGTTTAAGGATCCTCTAGAGACCTCTCATCTGACATCAGATAAAACTTTGGAACGAAGGTACTTCGTTCTCTTACGGTTAAATAATTATTTCGCCATGGTCATTTTACCAACGCCCCCAAGTCCCAGAATTCCTACAACCCCAGCTTCCCCATTTTGGTGCTCTGCGATAACACTCTTACCTCAAAATATTTTATTTTCTCAACTAATCTAATCAGATATTTGGAGACATACAAGGGTGGTTTTGGAACTATTTCTAGCACCCGTCCCACGAGAGTGGCTAGTAACGTCCCCTCATTAATGATTAATATAAAAAATAAAATTACTCATAATAGAAAACTAGATGAAGTATTGTATACCTAGGAATCAGAAAAATGAAAAACACACTTTGAGAAACAAATAGGGAGAGTTGAGTTCTCACCCATTATAAGGCGCCTTCTCCAGCTCGAAACTGTTGAGTCCTGCAACTTCTTTGAGAGTCTTCTTCAATTTTCCAATGGTGTTGGAATCATATCGTGGTTGCACAGAATTAGATGCTTTCTTTTTTTGGAGTTAGAGAAGGGCTCGAGCATACTCTCCTTCCCCCTCCATCCATCGAAGTTCTTAAGGCTTGACTGTTGGAAAGGTAGAGGAGGAATGGCACAAAATAACACTAATAATTCACACAATAACACGAGATATGGCTGTTCTATTGATCACACAAAATCTTTATCATTACAATGAACCCAGTGAGGGGTATTTAAACCTTTTTCGACTAAAGACTAGCCTAAAATAACTTTACATGCAACCACACACTAAATTCAACTTTACTCAAAATACGACTTAACTGGACTTGACTCAACTTGATTCAATTAACTGACTCTCTAAATTTAGCCAACTCTTCACATGGGATTAATTAGTTGTCTTTAACACTGCCCCTTAATTACGACTTCTAAACTAGGACATGACTCATGACAACTCAAACATGTTTGTTGGTCTATATCTCACCTAGGCTTAAAATAGCCATGTTTCCTCTATGAAACACAAATACATTTTTTGTTAATGTCTTACTTAATATATTAGCCAGTTGATCACTAGATTTACAAGGCTTCAAGTGGACTTCTCTGTTGCTCACAACTTCTTTAATAAAATGATATCTAGTATCAATATGCTTAATCTTTTGATGAAGCATATTATTCTTGGATAGTGAAATCTTTGAGGTGTTGTCACAATGTTGATTCTTTTTGTTTTTGCCTCAGTCCATCAAATACTCTTCTTAACCATACTGCTTGGCATAGTGTTGATGTCACTACTACATATTTTTCTTCTACAAATGAAAGTGTCACAATAAGTTACTTCTTAAATTCCCATGAAATCACACCTGAACCAAGATGGAACACATAACCGAAAATTCTCTTCATATCATCCAAGTTTCCTGCAAAATCACTATCTATATATCCAATCAAATCCTTCTTCTTTGTGCTTACATAAATTATGACACAATCTCTAGTTCTTGCTATGTATCTCATAATTCGTTTTCCTACTCTCCAATGTGTGTCTTTTGGAGTCTCCTTAAATATGGAAATAAAACTCACTCCCTGCATAATATCTTATCTAGTAGTTGTGAAATACATGAGGCTTCCGACCAATATTTTGAATAGATTGGAATTGACATGTGACCCTTCATCATCCTTACTTATTTTGTACCTGTTGCAACTGGTGTTGGGATAGGTTTGCAATTCTCCATCCTGAATATTTTCAACAAATCTCTAGCATATTTGGAAAATAAAAATTCCCTTCTCGGATTTCTCAACTTCTATGCCAAGAAAATATTTCATGAGACCTAGATCTGTCATCTCAAATCCTTTCATCATGTCTGCTTTAAATTTATCTAACTTAAGATCAAGAGTATAATTGATGTCATCCACATTAAACAAAAAATCACAATTTATCCATGCTCATTTACCTTTGCGTATTAGGTAGGCTCAGTGATGCTTCTGCAAGATCCATTCTTGATCATGTAAGTGTCAATTCTGTTATAGAAAACTCTAGGTGCTTTCTTAATTCCATAGAGCGCTTTCTTCAACCTGTAAAATTTATCTTCTAATCCTTCAACTTCATATCCTGGAAGCTGCTACACATTAATTTCTTCTTCTAGAATTCCACTCAAGAAGTTTGATTTCACATCCATCTTATATAATTTCCATTTATTCTGAGTTTTTGTGGCTAAGACTACAGTTCTTACAGTATCCAATCTGGCTACCTAAGAAAAAGTTTCTCCAAAATCTATTCCCAGTTGCTGTGAGATTCCTTCTTTCTTTAAATATGTCAATTTCACCTTTCTCATTCAACTCTGTCTTGTATACCCATTTCAAACCAATGAGATATTTTTCCGTTGGCAAATCAACCAAATCCCATGTATGATTCTTTTCAATAGCTTCAATTTATTCATCCATGGCTTACACCCAATTTTCATCTCTGATTTCTTCTTCAAATGAAGAAGGTTGGATTGAAAACAATAAAAAATTTGAACTAACATCCAAATCATCATAAATATATTTCAGACTTATCACTTTTTTCTTACCATTACTTGACTCATCCCCTGATTTACTGCTAGGAGAATTTTGATCTGTTGGTCTGTTTGAAGATCCATGTTCTTCAAAATATCTTGGAGTCCTTGTTGACATGACTTTGTTTGGTGTTTTCCCCTGTGATTCTTGCTACTCCTTTTCTGCTACATCATCTTCTTCTAGTAGTGCTACTTGTGCATCAATTTTTTTTTCTATACTCCCATTCCATGACTCTTGTTCTTTGAACACAACATCTTTGTTAATTATGGTCTTCTTGGTGACATGTTTATACAATTTGTAAGCTTTTGACTGCTCACTATAACCAGTAAATATGCATTTTTCACTTTTATCATCCAACTTGCGTTTTAGTTCTTGAGGAACATGTGCATAGGCTACACAACAAAACATTACGAGATGAGATACGCTACAATACATACATGACCATGCTTCTTCTAGTACTCTTTTCATCACACTCTTTATAGGATATTTCTTTATCACATAAACAACACATGCAATTGCTTCTACCCAATACTCATTAGATAAGTTTCTTCCTTTCAACATGCTCCTTGACATGTTCATAATTGTCCTGTTCTTTCTCTCTGCTACACCATTTTGTTGTGGTGTGTATCTAGTTGTAAATTGTCTTATGATTCCATGTTGTTTGCAGTAATCATCAATCTAACCTCAATAACTTGATCTGGCAATCACTTTGGTTCTCTGCTAAAGCTTTGAATTTTTTGAACTTTGCAAAAGTTTCAGATTTCTGCTTCAAGAAGTAAACCCATGTCTTTCTGCTATAATCATCAATGAAAGTGAGGAAGTAGAAACTTCCACCAATCGACTATGTCCTCATAGGTCCACACAATTCAGTATGCATTGGCTCAAGAGGTTGTTTTGCTCTATATGCAACTCCCTTTGGAAACATTTCACGGTGTTTCTTTCCCAAGATCCAACACTCATAAGTACTAGCAGGTTCTTTGATGGGAGGTAACACTCTAACGATTTGTTTCTGTTGCAACAATCTTAAACCAAAGAAGTGCAAGTGTCCAAACCGAAAGTGCCATAACCAATAATCATTAGAACATGCAACAATAAGTGATTTGGCCTGATCACTGTAATTCATAATTAGAGGAAAGAGTTTGTTCCTCATCATCTACACCTTTGTCATCAGCTGCTTGCTTGGGGGCTTGTCATATATAACACACTATTGTCCTTGAAAGATAACTCTGTATCATTTTTATGTCAATTGATCAGCACTTATTAAATTATGTTTTCGACCAGTGACATAATATACCTCTAAGATTGTCTTCAGCTCCCCCTTCTTGGTCATAATGTTGACCACTTCTTTGCCATCTATATCCATAGTCTTTTCATTCCCCAACTTTACCTTTGTCTTCATAGATTGATCCAAATTTGCAACCAAATTCTTGTTGTTTTTCATGTGGTTGTTGCAAGCATTATCTAATAGCCACACATTATCAGAAAGTTCATGCATGGTATGGTAAGCTAGGAACATGGAGTTAGTATTCTCCATAGTGACATTAGCTCTCTAGTTTCCTTGATCAGCTATCCTCTTCCTGCAATCACAGGCATAGTGACTAAATTTACTACAATAATAACATCTCACCTTTGATTTTTCAACTCTTTGATTATTAGATATCATTTTTTGGGATTCAACTGTGTTAAGTAAGTCATTCATCTATGACCATTTCCATGAGAGGTAGTTGTAATTGACCCATTTCTCATTATTTTTGAACAATCCACTTAGCACTCATTGCATCAGGTGATGCCACATGGGTGAAGAAGTAGGATTGAAACTACTGAAATGAATCACATAGCGTCAACCATCACTCTCGGGGCTTGCACCCAGTAACCAAGACTTCCTGGGAGGTCACCCATCTCATATCACTTTTGGCTCAAGTGTGCTTATCTATGGAGTTTTCTCCACAATCAAGCCCACTTAGCTTGCTATCCCATTTTCAAAACCTTAGCAAGTATTGTGCCTCATGAACCATTCAAGTAGATCTCCCTTCACTCTTTTGTACTTAAGTATTGAGGGGCTTTCGCAGTCCACAATATTAGATATCATTTTTTGGGATTCAACTATGTTAAGTAAGTCATTCATCTTTGATTATTGTTGAAGCTTTTTTTGTTGCTTCCACTTTCATGTTCATTCTCTTCTCTGCCATCTCTTTGAGCACTTGATCTTCCACCTCATACTTTTCCTCTCGATCTACCTTTGCCTCGACCTTAGTCTTTTCAAATAGAAATCTGGATTTTGAAAGCGGTTTCTAAAGTGGAATCCTATTTCTATCTAGCCTTGCTTCATGTGATAGAAGTGATCCCATCATCTCATCAACTGTCAATGTTTCCAAATCCTTACTTCTTCTATGGCTGCTGCCACAACATCAAATATGGTAGAAAAAGATCTGAGGACCTTCTCAACCAATGTTTGATCTTTAATATCATCAACATAAATTTTAAATGATTTAAAATAGTCATGACCCGATTCATGAATGAATCGATGTCCTTTGTCTCCTTCATCTGCAAACTCTCAAAATCTCTTCTAATATTCTACAACTTGACAATATTGAATTTGGTCATACCTTTATAGCTTGTTTCCAAGGTCTCCCATGTTGCTTTTGCTGAAGATGTGATCATAATTTTCTGGAACACTGCTCGATCCACTCACTGTTAGATAAGTTGCAACGCTTTTGCATTCTTCTTTTTGTCTTTCTTCCATTGTTCCTTATCTGTATTAGTGAGGGCTCGTTCCTCTACTTGATTCTTAGGTTTTGGAAATCTATTCGCGACATAGTCCCAAACATCATGTGCCTTCAACATGGTCTCCATTTTAATGACCCACACATCATAATCCTTCCCTGTGAATGGAGGAATCTGTGACTGAAAACTAGATGAAATCGTCTTTAAAAAAACCTTCTCTTCAAATAATAATATCCCTTTTAAAGCTTTGCTAATCCTTCTTTATTATTAAAAAAAAAAACTTTATAAAAAAAAAACCTTTTATAATAAGCTCTTTCCAAAACAAAAAAGCCACCTTTTAAAAAGACTTTATATTAAAGCACCACTCATAACACACCTTAAAAAAATCCTTTCAAAAGTTTTCAAAACTAATGGTGACATATCCTTTAAAAACTACGCAAATTTTCAGAGGTCTGTCCAATGTTAAGTTTGCAATAAAGTGTCACACTTTTTGTACTAACAAAGTGTAAATTTTGCACCCGAATTGCGCACGTTTTACTCTTTAATAGTGTGACAATTTTGTAATACAATTTATAAATTGTCGTCCTTCTTCACTTGTCATTCTTCTCATTGACTCTACATGCACCACATATCTTGTGATCTTTCCTTGGTTTTGATACCAATTTGTTGGAAAGGCAGAGGAGGAAAGATACAAAACAACACAAATAATTCACACAATAACATGAGTTGTGTCTCTTCTATTAATCACACAAAAACTTGATTATTACAATGAACCCGGTGAGAGGTATTTACACCTTTTCTGACTAGCGACTCGCTTAAAATAACTTGACTTGCGACCACACACTAAATTCGACTTTACTCAAAATACGAATTAACTTGACTTGAATCAACTTGACTCAACTTGATTAAGTTAACTGACTCTCTAAATTTTGCCAACTCTTCATGTGATAGTAATTAGCTATCTTTAACATTGACATGGAATCATATGGGAAGAATGGTCGACCCTTTTCTCCAACGTCGAGTCAAGCATGAACAACAACTCATCCAAACACCACTTTGAATCGACATAATTGCTGGAGAAAACAACAATATGGACATCGACGACTTGAATAGTGCCTTGTATCTTATCAGTTAAGCTTTCTCCTTTCTTTATTTCGTCCTTGTCTAGGAACACTCGCAATCAATGAATCGTGAGGCGATGGTAAATATGATTGACAAATGTGTTCTTAACATCAGGGCCTCTATGATTGAGGAAGACATTGTACTGGTATCAATTGTTGCCATCTGTTGTGGAAGTGGAGGCAGAAGCGGAGCCCGATCTGGAGGAAGATGTCATGAAATGCATAATAATAGAAAAGTAATACAAAATATTGGGAATGCACAATCAATCGCCTCAATATAATATTCTCGTTTAGTTGAGGTCACAAGTTCAAAGGGGCTACCAAATGCTTCCAAGATATTAGCAGGTGTTTGGCATGCTCTGTGTCTTTATCTCTCAATATGTATTTTTTCATCTGAAAAAATAGTGTTTGGAGCAACTCTCAATCGTACATTGTTTTGTTCATAGTTTTGTTCGAGATAGGACCACCAAACCTCTATCTCTCTATACTTGCCAGACAATGAACCTAACTGCAATGCAATGTCAATGTCAAATTCATTCGCGGTTATTGAAATATAGTTTCTCTTATTTAATGACTAAATTATAGTTTCCTCTCTCTAGTACCATTTATGTAATTAATAGATAAACTGATTAAAGCTTATTTTGTCTTTAAGGAGTAGCCTTTAAGTGTGATTTTTTGGAGTTTCTAGTAAATTTCTGGATAGAATATGGCGAAAATATTTGTGGCTAAATCTGGCATTTTGTTGTTTAAACTGGTTTTTTGATTGCATATATGGATTCAGCACCCTCAAAAATCACTAGGGTACTTCGATTCAGAAGAGTTCACATGTGATTTCAATGAATCTGTGTCAAATTCCCTGCCAGATTTTAGACAAATTAGATTGGAAAATAAACCAACATATATCCATCTTGAGTATGGATCTAACATGAGCCGATCAAGATCATTCACGTGCAAATTTCTTTAGAGTGCAAAATACAATATGTTATTTTTCATTATTTAAATTATATTTTTGAATGTTAAATAAAATATATGTAAAACCAAATAAATATTTTAACTTCTAATTTTTTAACTTTTATTATTTTTTTATTATAACGAACGTTATTTTTCTACGAATTATAAAAAACAAAAACTTATAACTTACTTCATTGTTAATAAAATAAGTTTAATTAAAACCATGCCAGATTTTGAGTGGGTAACGAAGCCAAAGCCGAAAATGTGCGGCGGTGGCAGTTTCTTCGTGGGTGCCACCGACGTGGCCCCACGTGACGCGTTTCATCTCTTTCCTCGCAACGACGCTTCCATTCCGCTTTAAAAACGATTCCATTTCTTTTGATTATACTCCAAAGAAAGTCTTCATTTTGCTTTTGATTTTATTTCATTGAGTACGGCCTGCCGTCTATGCCACCCAACTTTTTAATTCAAAAGACGATTTCAACTCAAGTTCAGAAATAGATATATCAAAGTAAAGGACTTTGGTAAACTAAAGTATAAATTTGGTCTGCGTGGGCCCAAATATAAGTAGGACCATTAACAACTACACCATATTAAAATATATTTTATCAAGTATTTTTTAGATTTAAAAGAAATATTAATATTCATGGTAAATTATAAAGTTATATTAAAAATATTCAATTAAATAGTGTAGTTAACGTCTTTTATTAATTTGGAATTATTATTCTATTTAGATTTTTTATAGAAGAAATAAAAGACATTTATAATGTAATTAATCAAATATTGATAAGAAGTATCACTCTTTTCTTTGTAAACATTTTAATTGGAAATTATTATTCTATTTAATTTTTTATATAAGAAATAAAGATATTTATAATGTAATTGATCAAATATTATGTTAATGTTTGATAAGAGGTATTACTCTTTTTTGGTAACTATTCTTATTGTCATAAGGGTTATGGTATATTGGAGTTTGTATGTTGTTATGGATTGCATTTCTTAATTAATATGAGATCAATTTTTGGTATAGAAAAGTGTTTTTATAATAAATAATTAATAGAGATATATATTTTAAGCATATTTAATTTAATAATGGACATTTTTTGGTTGTAGTTACCCAGTTTCGAAAGCAGGCCCATTTAACCAATCCAAAGCTGACGGGTTTCAGTTAGGTAGCGCAGAGAAGTCAGCGGTCTTCAGGTGCAGGTTCAGTGGGCAGCACCAATCGCGGAAGGTCAAGACACGTTAAGGGCGCCAGAGATTGCTGGGACCGGGTATGGAACGGCCTTTCGATAACGACAAACGGAGTTTCTAGGCAGTCTGAGTTTTGTTTGGTTCCAGGTTTCTTACGGGGTGCTTAACCATGATAACCCCAACAGACTCGGTTGACCTAGACCCGGCCCCCGAAGATATCCTCGCTGTCTGGGGTAAGGAAATCACGGAGAAGAATATTAGTGAAATCATCGGGTATTCAAACAGTTTGTCTGATGCGATTTTCCCAGGAGGTGTTCAGTGGCGTCAGGAACCGTTCAAGGGGTTTTTGGCAGAGAGTCAGGAGCATGCAAGAATTCCTTTGCGGGGCGAGAACCCAGTGAATGAAGGCGTTTCAGTTTTAGGAGAGGCGGGTAGTCCGGTGAAGGCTTCGGGTGAAATCTCCCCAGCCATTGAATCCCAACCCACTAAAAATGATGGGAAGTCTAAAGTGCAGGAGGATGGCGGACTGACACCTCCCCCAGCGGGCACGATTCCGGAGCAGGCTACAGAGGAAGTAGTGGATAAAAGAAAAAAGGCGAAGGTGTGGAAAAGGAAGCGGGTCAAAAAACTGGTTCTGGGCATGGATGTTCAGGTTGAAGACGCATTGGAGGTAGCAGAATGCTCTCTTGTGGGCAGAGCAAGAGGGCGATACGTTTCTGGGAAATTTTTAAGGCAGTGGGCTGAGAGTCAGTGGTTGGAGACCCCAGCTAACTCTTTCAGAATTGACACATTGGCAAAAGGATGGTTTTTAGTGAAGTTTGATTCCAAGGAGGCAATGGAATGGGTGGAAGAGAGGACTTGGGCATTCGGAAACAGGCCTGTTTTATTCAAACGGTGGAATCCCCTGTTCGATGTTGGGAAGGAGAAAGTCGCAGAAACTCCTGTGTGGGTTAGGGCACCAAACCTCCCGCCATACCTCTGGGTGGATTCAGTCTTCCAAGCAATAGGAAACCACTTGGGCACTTATCTGGATGTGGATAGATCTTATCTGCATACCTATGAAAAAGTGGTTGCAAGGATCCTAGTAAGGCTTAATCCGTCTGAAGGGCTCGCGGAATCATTCCCGTTGCAATACAAGGAATATGACTATGAGCAGCTGTTAGACTATGAACTATTTCCCTTCAGATGTCACTGTTGCCACGAATACGGGCATTTAGCGAGGGACTGCCCTTTGGGGAAAAGAAGAAGGGGGGCTCAGCTGAAGGTGGAGGAGTGGGAGGTCATGACGGACCTCTCCAAATCTCAGAGGAAGGAAGAAGGCTCAAAGAAGGATCAGCGGAATGAAGATACCAGCCTCCGATCGGCCCAAGGAACACAGCGGAAAGTGGGGAGCTCTGATCATCGAACAGACGACCAGCCTAGTCGGGTTCCCAAAGAGGTAGATTCGGTTGGCGTTTTGGAGAAGCCCGGCCTCGGTATGCAGTCCCCTTCTAGTATGCTCAATAAAATTACTGATTCGTGTAATGATGAAAGAGAGGGAAATAATAATATGGCGCCGATTTTAGAGGACCATCCACAAATATTAGAGTCTGTTCCAGAGGCCTTCCCTTCCTCAAATCTGTTCAGTGAGGTGCCTTCCAAATATGATCTCGGAACGGGCGTTTCTTCTGTCACTCGTCACTATAATTTAAGGTCCCTCCATAAGACTCATGCACAGAAAATCGATATGAAAGAATCTGTGGGTGGACTTAGCTCTGAACCTTCCAGGGGCACCTCTAAGAAAGGCAGAGGATGGAAATCTTTTTTATCAAAGGCACAAGTTAAGGCAAAGTATGATGTGGCTGACGGGAAACAAATGTCGATCACCGGGGCGCTTAGAGCAGCGAAAGGCCCTGAGATGGTTATCAAATGATCTGTATATCCTGGAATTGCAGGGGTTTAGCTAGTAAACCCAAAAAACTAGCTCTAAAGGATCTCATTACTCGCCATCACCCGGATGTTGTTTTTCTACAGGAAACCTTGGGTAAGGGATCCGAAATCGAATGTTCGTTGAGATCCTTTCTGCCAGGTTGGTCTTTTTCTGCTTTAGATGCTACTGGACACTCTGGAGGCCTCGCCATAGGGTTTAAGGACGGAAGATTCAAGATTCAAAACAGCTGGGGTTTATCTCATGTTTTGGGTATGGAAGTTCTTTCGGCGGATTTTGAACAGCCTCTGTTGTTCATAAATGTTTACGGTCCTTGCCAAGGCAGAGTCCAGTTTTGGAACAATTTCTTGTCTAAAGAATTTTTGCTGAATAAGAACTTGATTATTGGGGGCGATTTAAACTTCTCACTGGGGTTAGCGGAAGCGTGGGGACCTTCAGCGAGGGAAGATTCTTTAACTGATTTCTTTTCAAAGGCTCTTCAGAATGCAAAGCTGATTGATGTCAACATTATTAAGGCAAAGCCGACCTGGCGGAACAGAAGAACGGGAGAAGGTAGAGTTGCAAAGAGGCTGGATCGCTACCTCATAAATGAAAAAATGGCGACCTATATCCCTTTGCTCAGACAATGGGTGGGGGACGGGGGAAACTCGGATCATTTCCCAATCTTTCTTGAATTCTCAAAGCCTCCTGCAAAGCCGGCTTCGCCCTTCAAATTTAACGCATCTTGGCTTCAGGAGGAGTCTTATCAACAGCTTTTCAAAAACACCTGGAGTCATTTGGATTCAAACTCTCAGGTTAGCGAAGGAGGTCATTTTATGGAGAACCTGAAAAGGCTCAAGAGAGCAACCATTGCTTGGGCTGCTGAGAGAAGAAGGAAACAAACTGAGGATTTGGTAAAAATCGAGGAGGCTCTCGGCATTCTTGAAGATCCTGACTTGGACGCCTATGTATCTCAGGAATCGAAAGAGAAAGTTCTGTCGTTAGAGAGGAGCAAAGCAAAGATTCTGCTGGATAAAGAAGAGGAGTGGCGATTGAAGAGTAGGGCCATCTGGCTGAAAGCTGGGGACGAAAACACAAAATTTTTTCACAACTACGCCAAAGGCCGGAAAAGTGCAAACACCATCTGGAAGATGAGAGACCCCGAAGGGAGGGAAGTGTCCTCTTTTGAAGCGATCTCCTCATTGGGGAAGAATCATTTTTAAGCCCTCTTTCCGGCTCCAGGGGGGATCTCACTGGCCGAAATTATCAGAACGGCTCAAGCGTTTCCTAGATTTGTGGAAGAAGAGGATGCTGATTTACTCTTTAGGGCAGTGGAAAAGGAGGAAGTGGAGCGCATTATTAAGGCAATGCCAAGAGATAAAAGTCCGGGCCCGGATGGCTGGACTATTGAACTCTTCTCCCATTGCTTTGATCTTATCGGTGATGAGCTCACTGATGTTGTGGAGGAGTCTAGAAAGAAAGGTGAAGTATACAGCCCGTTCAACACTACTTTCATAGCACTTATCCCAAAAACTGAGAATCCGGTTTCCTTTGATGATTTCAGGCCAATATCATTATGTAATACAATCTATAAGATTATTGCGAAGGTTATTGCAGTGCGCCTGAAACCCATCCTTTCTGAGTGTATTTCAAATGAGCAGTTTGGGTTCCTAGACGGTCGACAAATCCACGAAGCAATTGGTGTAGCGCAGGAAACCATCCACAGCATCAGGCAAGCAAAGAAGAAAGGGGTTGTCTTAAAGATCGATCTTTCCAAGGCCTACGATCGGATCGACTGGTCTTATCTAAGATTATTGTTGACTCATCTGGGTTTTAAAGTGGAGTTTATAAACTGGATTATGGGGTGCATTACAAATATAAATTTTGTTGTGCTGATTAATGGGGCGGCCTCTCAATTTTTCAAAAGCCAGCGAGGCTTGAGACAGGGCTGTCCACTTTCTCCCCTTCTCTTCCTCCTGGCAGCAGAGGGGCTTAGTAGATTGATTTTAAAAGCAAAACAGTCAAGCATGCTCACAGGTTTGGAGGTTGCGGTAAACTTGTTCATCTCACACCTTCTTTTCGTTGACGATATTTTGTTATTTTTAAATGGAAATTTACCTGAAGTCAAAGTTCTTAAAGACATCATCGACCTGTTTCTGAAAGCTACAGGTCTTCAAATAAACCCCAGGAAATCTCATTTCATTTTGGAGGGCTTCACCAGGCATGAGGCTTTGGCAATCACATCCATATTGCCTTTTGAAACCACACAGATGGATATGCCTTTTAAATACCTGGGGTTTTGGTTAAAACCGTCCTCTTACCGTAAACAAGATTGGCACTGGCTTGTGGCAAAAATAGAACAGAGGATATCGCACTGGAGTTTTAAGTGGCTCTCTAGAGCCGGCAGGCTGACTTTGGTCAATTCAGTTCTTCAAGCCATTCCTGTTTTCTGGGCAGCATTGACTTGGATTCCCAGAGGGATTATTCATAAAATTAAGCAGATCTGTAGCAGATTTTTGGGGTCAGGTTCAAAGGAAGGTTCAGTGCTCCCATGGGTTGCTTGGGATAAAATTGCCAGACCGAAGGAGTGGGGAGGCTGGGGTGTAAAACAGCTGGCGGATTTTTGCCAATCCTTGGCGGCAAAGTCTGGCTGGCGAATTGTAGAGGCAAAAAACCTCTGGACCAGGGTTGTCAAAAGGAAGTATATTGATCCAACTCCCATCGAAAATTGGATCAGAAGCCCAAACAAAAAAGGGAGGAACTGCTCGGTCATATGGAAGGCAACTTTGGATGCATTTAAAATCATTGAAAGAGGCTTAGCATGGAAAGTGGGTAATGGTGAATGTGTGCGGATTGGAAAAGACCCTTGGGTAGGCTGCAATGAGCATTTTGCTTTATCTCCTGAGCTGCTCGAACACCTTGACTCAAAAGGAATTACGATGCTCCATCAGATTGAAAATCCGGGCTTGTCTTCCATCTGGGTGCAGGGCTGGAAGTCAGCTGAGCAATTGGATTTGGAGGTCCTTTGGCGAGATGAATGGAACGTTTTTATTCAAGAATTAAATCGATCAAATGTTAGATTAAAGGACGCCCCAGACTCTCTCGTTTGGGCTCATGCAGAAACAGGTCGATACTCCCCAAAGGCTGGCTATGACTTTTTGATGAGCAGAAAGGGGTGGGAGGCTCCGGTCTGGTGGGCAAAGCCGCTGTTCAAATTAAAATGCCCCAAAAAAGCCAGAATATTTTTCTGGTGCGCCCTAAAAAACAAAATCCCCACCTGGGATATCCTTCAAGCGCGTTTTCAACTGGGGCCGAGTAGATGTCCGCTGTGCAATGATGCCTCCGAATCAATCTCACACCTCTTCGTGAGTTGTCATTTCACCAAGTCAGTTTGGGAGGAAAGTTTCAAGCTGCTGAAATGTACAGGGAAATGGGAAGGGGAAAATTTATCGAATGCATGGGAATACTGGTGGGCTCACTATCCTGAGAAAAATATGCGAAATCTCCCGCCGATTATTAGCTGGGGTATTTGGATATCCCGAAATGGCTGTATTTTTAAAGGGAAGACCACCCCTGTAAATGTCATTGCTGTACAAGCATCAGCCATTTTCTCTTGTCTTCCCGAACCTGAGAGCTCTTCCTCTTCAACTCAGCGAGCGGATCCCGTTATCAGAGAGGGCATCCCCTATGCCTTTTTTGACGGAGCTGCGCAAAACAATGTCACTGGAGCTGGAATTATTATTCACCTAAATCCCCTGCTTTCCTTAAAAGCATCTGTAGGCCTTGGATCGGGTTCAAACAATTTTGCTGAATTATCAGCTTTAAAATTGCTCCTCTGCTGGCTCATACATAGAAACACCCTCACTGTACAGATTTTTGGAGATTCGGCAAATGTGGTCAATTGGGTAAATGGAAAATTTATTTGCAGAAACTATATGTTGTTGCCTCTGTTGGAAGAAGTCCAGAGTTTAAAGGCCCATTTTAATATCTTCTCCATTGCACATATCTACCGGGATAAAAATGAAGAAGCCGATCGCCTTTCGAAAGCAGGATTACAGCAGGTATTGGGATCGTGGCAGATAATGGAACAAGCTCAGGATCAGATCCATGAGTCGGATGCTCCACCATTTGTTTAGTTTCGTTTATCTCTCTTCCTATTCACCGTTCTAAGATGAACTGTTTTGCTCTTGCGGCATGAGCGTTTGTCTTTCCCATCCCTGTTATTTCCGATCTAAATCGATCTTGGCTGTGGGCTGTTGTCCCTGTAATAGTGGAAGCCCCTGGTGTTCAAAAATCTCATAACCGTGCGATAGTTTTGATGCTGGCCGATTCCCCGAAGAGCTCAATCTGTTTTAAGTCAAAATGACTTGTCAAATGGGATGCCACTGAAGTGGTTTTCACTATTGGGTTTTATGAAACTCAGTGAATGTATTCCACATTCTACTTTGTAGCTTTTTATTCCACTAATAATAAAGCGTGGTATTTTTTCTTTGGAAAAAAAAAAATAATGGACATTTTTTAAAGGGGATGTGTAAGAACTATTGTGAAGTAGTTTGAACGAGATATTTTTTTTTTTGGCATAGAGTGGGGCAAGAAATTTGAGCAACAAATATATTCCCACTTCAAACAATTAACCATTATGTTAATCATAATGTGTAATGCAAAACAATATGTATTTAATTAAAAATTACATCACGAGTTTAAACATGGTTATCAACTTTATCATATTCCTTCAAAGTTCTCTTTTTTAGAGGTTGTATTTAATTGTTTTTACCTCCATTTAAAAAGGTGGTATTTTCAATATCATCCCTTTTTTTGGGTTAAAATTATAATGTTTTACAACCATTATTTTTTTTTTTTGAATAAAGACTAATTCTATTAAGATAAGAAAAATATAGTACAATCAAGCTTGCATGCAAGCGAAGCAGAAAAGCATGGGAGCCGAAGGTGATAGGCTATCCACCTCGCTCCTTAGAGACAATCAAGGAAAGAGCTATGGAAAACACGAGAATACAAAAACTGGAATTAAGCAGAGATATCTACCCTGAGAGGGCAGTTACTGCCACACGACATTTTTTGCCTTTTTTCTTGCTTACTTTGACCCATCCAGTGGAGTTTCGCTGAGCCATAACAAGTTGTAGACTATTCTGCTCTGGCGGCGGAATATCCTTATCAAAGTTTGAGGACGAAGATAAATGAGAACGTTTTTGAGAGATCTGAGGGGCAGAGGGGTCTGCCGGACCAACCGAGGGAGCGTCCAGCGGAATCTCAGCATTCTGCTCATCTGCTACAATTTCCTCCTCATCCGAACTAGAGGAATCTGTATCGTCCCTAGGTGGGGGAGGCACACAGGGATTCCAGCTTTTAGATTTGGGTTTGCGATTTAGGTTCTTCTTTTTGTCAAGGTACTGGGTACAGGAACTCTGGAGGTGCCCCGCTTGATGACAATGGCGGCAACGGAAGGCTGTATTCTCGTAATCCAAGGTTTGAGTCCAGTGGAAATCTCCAATCTTGAGATTAATCTGATCCGACAGTCCTTTGCTAATATCTATTTCTGCACAAATTCTGCTGTAGGTGTAGAGTTCATTTGCCTTTCGTGAAGAATCTATAGCCAGGTAGCGTCCTAAAGTGTCTGCAATGGCTAAGAAGACAAAGATATGCCAAAGATGCGCCGGAAGATTCGGGAGCCTGACCCAAATGGGAATCTTGGTGATGACAATTGTAGAAAGGTCAAAGTCTGGAAACCAGGGGGTGAGAAAAAGCCCAACCGAGCCCCAGAACCAAGGGCCGCCCGTTAAGGCCTTCTGGTAATCTTCATTTAAGTCAAAAGCCACAATGAAGAATCCTTTTGAACATAAGTAGATCTTGCTTTTTTTAGTCCAATTGGTATGGATCCATTGGTATAGATCAGATGTGCGAGGCCAGAGCCCATTAAATCTGCATATGAGTGCGGATTCTACAAACATCTGGTAGCGATCATCAATCTCAGGATGAGAGAAATTGATGGAAGGAATTTCCTCTGATTTGTCTACCAAAAATGGCTTTGGAGCCCCAGATGGTTGGGTTGCTTTCGAAGAGGGCTGTGGTTGGGTATCGTCTTTGCGGACTGCATCTTTATAAGAGAAAGAAGGGGCAGAGGAGGTCTGCCTAAAGGAACCACCTCTTAAACGAAAGGTAGCCACAATAGACGCGTCCTTATGAATGTTGTAAGAGGAGAGAGGAAGGGGATTCATAAGTTGCTTACCCTTATATAGCAATCTGAGGTAAGAGGAGGGGATCCCCAGCCGGCGTTCGAGTTTTTGTAAAATATCCTGCACGAGGTCTGTTGTGCGTACCCATTGCATTGTTGTCTTGCTCGAGAGATTGACTTGGATCTGAAATGCATGTGTTTCTTCAGGCAGATCTAGCTGGTTCGTCTTCATGGAGTTAATCCTTCTGCAGCCCCTACCCATGGTGACTTCGCTAGTCCTCGCTGCAACAGTAAAAGCAGCATACAGGTTGCATGCAATGTTTCCAGCAGGTCCGACAGGAAACCCTGAGACACTGGCAGGATGATAGTCGATTTCCTTCGACAGTTGCTTTGCCGTAGCTGTCTGGATCGTCCTTGACATCTCAGCACCCAGGGATACTGTAGGTTGTGCCTCCTCTTTAAAGATCCTTTACTCCAGGTAGGAAAACAGATCTTCATAGGTGAGCATGGAAAAGTTCCCCAGCCGCACCCAGGAGAGAACCTCTTCCGGCATCTCTACCTGCACTTCAACATCGTCGCCAGATGCGTGCTCGGCATTACTAATAGCGGAAGAGAAAGGGTTTTTTCTCTTCACCTTCATTTTTGCAGGCATGCGGAAACCAGAAGTCATAAAAATCCATTTCCCGTTGAAAGCAGGTCTGCATTTGACGATCTCGCCATTCTTTAGCCTCCATTCCAGCGTTTTCCCCAGTTGCGCGGCGACGAGGTTCGAACCTTGGACGAAACCTGCAGAGGTCGACATTTTTCTCTTCGAAAATCGCTTTAGGATTTCAAATTCTAATTTGATTAGCAATTACAATATCTTTACAACCATAATATTAAAAATCCATAATGTTTTTAATGAAAACCTTAAAATCAATCCCAAATCAAAAGTGGTACTACTATAACCACTTTTCTTTGTTTCAATTTTTTTTTTCTCGTTGAACCACTCTGAGTCAACATTATTGAGCTAAGTCGACACAAAGTCAAAGACTTTTGGGCTTCTCCCACTCACAGCCAAGATTGGCAATATGGCTTCCTGAGGAAACTTGGACTTCTAAGCCCACCACCACCTTGTGGATAGATTTCTAGCAACAAATTTAACAATGACGCATCCCCATATCGACTCAGGAGGACGAATTGAGATGGGGCTACATCCCAAAGGTGTTTTCTCCATTTATGAAGCTTATGGCATGGAAGTCAGTCACCAAATTTTCCCCAAACTTGTTATCTGTAACAATATTTGGCAAAGGAAATTGTGACCCAAGTTCCAATCTTTTTATAGCTATTGGTCTAAGAAAATATATTAACTTGCAATAAACTCCAAATGCGCAAGTGCTTAGGTCCTTCTTGTTGCAATATTTTCCACCATGAATCAAAAAATTAAGAGCATCTTGTTAACACATGCCCCTAATCCCAACACCTATAGCAAATCCTAGAATCAAGTATGCAAAAATTGCATAGAGACTTAAAAGTATATCAAAAACCATCAAGAGATGGAGAGTCCAAGGTTTCCAAAATCCAATCCTAAATAGGGTCTCGACCCTTCTACTTAGCTTACTTCTTCGGTCCATATGGAAGGAAAGAAATAGACACATTTTCAAAGACTACTCTATGCCACACAATTATCCTTGGATCATTTTTTGAAAGAACATCAAGGAATCAATAGTCACTCAAGCATGAAATGAGCAGGATTGGTAAGTGATCCAGGAAGCTCTGGGAAACCTCAAAAATAAGATTGCTCAAACATTGATGGAAAAAGTTCCAAGCCATAGAGCTCAACAATACCTTTCTAATGGTGTGAACAACACCTCAAAAGAATTACATATGACAAAGTTATGACAGTTTGAAGATTTTGACCAAATGACAAAAATCCAATGTCAAAGTCAACATATAGGACACATGGCATTGTTGATAGGGGTCATAAAACTGACATAGACCAATGGTAGATTGACTTGTGGTGGCTGATGGGGCACCCTACATCCTATGTGGATGAATCTAGTTTGACACGTGGCATTGATCGGTTGACTAACTGTTGATGCAGTGGTTAGGCAACCAATGTGAGCTTGCCACATGACCCAATCAAGGGATGCCATGAGGCACCTCGAGGGACGTTGAAAAATGTTGGAATCATCTCATGCAAACCGAGAATTATGGTTGGTTATAACTATAATTATAATGCACGTGGTAAAAGATGGTGTATTATATGTTTATGACATGGTTTAGAACCTAACTGCAATGCAATGTCAATGTCAAATTCATTCACCGTTACCGAAATATAGTTTCTCTTATTTAATGACTAAATTATAGTTGCTCCTCTCTGGTACCATTTATGTAATTAATAGATAAATTGATTAAAGCTTATTTTGTTTTTAAGGAGTAGCCTTTAAGTGTGATTTTTTGGAGTTTCTAGCAGATTTCTGGATAGAATATGGCGAAAACATTTGTGGCTAAATCTTGATTTATGTTGTTTACACTAGTTTTTTTATTACATATATGGATTCAACACCCTCAAAAATCACTAGAGTACTTCGATTCATAAGAGTCCACCTGTGATTTCAATGAATCCGTGTCAAATTTCATGCCAGATTTTAGACAAATTAGATTGGAAAATAAACCAATATAGATCCATCTTAAGTATGGAGCCGAAAGGGATCAAATTTCTTCACGTGCAAATTTCTTTAGAGTGCAAGATATAATATGTTATTTTTCATTGTTTAAATTGTATTTTTGAATGCTAAATAGAGTATATATAGGACCAAATAAACGTTTTAACTTCTACATTTTTTAACTTCTATTCATTTTTTTTATTATAGCCAACATTATTTTTCTATTTAGAACATAATATTTAATTTTTAATTTTATTTTGAAAAAAGACAGATCAGACAAACTTACACATCTCCTTGTAAAAAAAATTTCCAAAAAATAAAATTCCAAAAATGAAAATGCAACTTCAAACTCGTGTAGTCTAAGGAAGCGGAGGAGTTGCCCCGAAAGTTATGGAAATTCCGGTCAGATTTAGAGAAAATCCGGCAAGGATTTTTGTAAATCCAAGTTATAGTTGTTAAACTTCAAAATTTTCGCTGTCCTAGACATTTTTGATGGTGCTGAATCCATTTCCACCATCAAAAACATGATTCAAACACTGCCTCTACAAAAAATTCTTGAAATTTTTTTGGCCAGATTCTGGCTTTTATAACTGTACGGCCAATTCCTCCGCATCGTTAGACGACTCCCTTACTTAATTTCTAACGAGACTCTCTTACTTAATTGTTAATAAAATAAATTTTATTAAAAACACGCCATATTTTTAGTGGGTAACGAAGCCAAAGCCGAAAATATGTGGCGGTGGCAGTTCGTGGTTGCCACGGACAGGGCCCCACGTAACGCGTTTAGTCTGTTTCCTCGGTACGATGATTCCATTTCGCTTTAAAAAAGATTCCATTTCTTTTTATTATACTCCAAAGAAAGTCTTCTTTTTGCTTTTGATTTTATTTCATTGAGTACGGCCTGCCGACTAGTCTATGCCACGCAACTTTCTAGTTACGGCTCTCTTATTTTTTAATTCAAAAGACGGTTTCAACTCAAGTTCAGAAATAGATATATCGAAGTAAAGGACTTTGGTAAACTAAACTATACGTTGGGTTTCCATGGGCCCAAATATAAGCAGGACCACTAACAACTACACTATATTAAGTATTTTTTATATTTAAAAGAAATAAAAATATTGATTAGAAAATATCATATAAAAAAATATTAATTAAATAGTGTAGTTAACGTATTTTATTAATTTGAAAAATATTATTTATTAGATTTTTTATATAAGAAATAAATAGTATTTTTAATGTTTGATAAGAAGCATTACTCTTTTTTATAATATTTTTATTTATTTAAATTTTTTTATATAAGAAACAAAGATATTTATAATGTAACTAATCAAACATTACGTTAATGTTTGATAAGAGGTATCATTTTTTTGTAACTATTCTCATTGTTATAAGGGTTATGGTATATTGGAAATTATAAGGGTTATGGTATATTGGAACTTGTATGTTGTTATGGATTGTATTTCTTACCTAATATGAGATCAATTTTTGGTATAGAAAAGTGTTTTTATAATAAATAGTTAATACAGGTATATATTCTAAGTATATCCAATTTAATAATGGACTTTTTTAAAGAAGGCATGTGGTAAGAGCTATTGTGAAGTACTTGAATGAGAATTTTTTATTTTTTTGGCATGAGCAGGACAAGAAATTTGAGCAATATTCCCACTTCAAACAATTAACCATTATGTTAATCATAATGTGTAATGCAAAATGATATGTATTTAATTAAAAATTACATCACGAGTTTAAACATGGTTATCAACTTTATCATATCCCTACAAAGTTCTCTTTTTTAGAGGTTGTATTTAATCGTTTTTACCTCTATTTAAAAAGGTGGTATTTTCAATATCATCCTTTTTTGGGGTTGAAATTATAATGTTTTACAACCATAATATTAAAAATCCATAATGTTTTTAATGAAAACCTTAAAATCAACCCCAAACCAAAAAGCGGTACTACTATAACCACTTTTCCTTTTTTTTTTCTTCTTCTTCTTCTTCTTCTTCTTTTTTTTTTTTTCGTTGAACCACTCTGCCTCAACATTACTGAGTTAAGCCGACACAAAGTCAAATATTATTGGGCTTCTCCCACTCACTACCAAGATTGGCAATATGGCTTCCCGAGGAAACTTGGACTTCTAAATCCACCACCACTTTGTGGATAGATTTCTAGTAACAGATTTAATGTTGACGCATCCCCATCTCGACTGAGGAGGACAAATTGAGATGGGGCTACATCCCAGATGTGTTTTCTCCATTTATGAAGTTTATGACATGGAAGTTAGTCACCAAAATTTCCCCAAACCTATTATCTGTAACAATATTTGGCAAAGGAAATTGTGACCTAAGTTCCAATCTTTCTATAGCTATTGGTCTAAGAAAATATATTAACTTGCAATAAACTCCAAATGCGCAAGTGCTCAGATCCTTCTTGTTGCAATATTTTCCACCATGAATCAAAAAATTAAGAGCATCTTGTTAACACATGCCCCTAATCCCAACACCTATAGCAAATCCTAGAATCAAGTATGCAAAAATTGCATGGAGACTTAAAAGTATATCAAAAACCATCAAGAGATGGAGAGTCCAAGGTTTCCAAAATCCAATCCTAAATAGGGTCTTGACCCTTCTACTTAGCTTACTTCTTCGGTCCATATGGAAGGAAAGAAATAGACACATTTTCAGAGACTACTCTATGCCACACAATTATCCTTGGATCATTTTTTGAAAGAACATCAAGGAATCAATAGTCACTCAAGCATGAAATGAGCAGGTTTGGTACGTGATCCAGGAAGCTCCAGGAAACCTCAAAAATCAGATTGCTCAAACATTGATGGAAAAAGCTCCAAGTTATAGAGCTCAACAATACCTTTCTAATGGTGTGAACAACACCTCAAAAGAATTTCATATGACAAAGTTATGACAGTTTGAATATTTTGACCAAACGACAAAAATCCAAAGTCAAAGTCAACATATAGGACACATGGCATTGTTGATAGGGGTCATAAAACTGACATGAACCAATGGTAGATTGACTTGTGGCGGTTGACAGGGCACCCTACATCCTATGTGGATGAATCTAGTTTGACACGTGGCATTGATCGGTTGACTAACTATTGATGCAGTGGTTAGGCAACCAATGTGAGCTTGCCACATGACCCAATCAAGGGATGCCGTGTGGCACCTCGAGGGACATTGAAAAATGTTGGAATCATCTCATGCAAACCGAGAATTATGGTTGGTTATAACTATAATTATAATGCACGTGGTAAAAGATGGTGTATTGCTTATGACATGGTTTGTTTGGCCATATCATATAAAATATGGTTGAAAACAAAGTTTAGTTATAATCAATGAATATGCCACCATATGTAACGTTACAAAATGGTGGGAGCGTGCCACATATGGTTTATGTTATGCTCTTAACTGCAAATGATACCCAAATACAGAGTATGCGAAGAAAAGATACCCAGAACACAGAATATGCGAAGAAAAGATACCCAGAACACAGAATAGCAATGATTTTATTATTCAGAGAGTA